>CM035163.1:25302062-25586794 GCA_020205615.1 Panax quinquefolius
CTGGTCAAACAAAGTTGAAGCTCATGCTCTACCAGAATATAGCAAGGAAGGCTGCAAACAACTATTTCAGGTTGATGAAAGTGGAGGAAATTTTGGTATGATGACTCAAATTCTACTCCTTCGATGTGTGGCAGAAATTGTTCATGGTAATCCTCAAATTGTTCAAGGAATAAAGTTCAACCTTGTTCATGTGATAAGGCATCACATGGGGTCTATCCAAGGACAGAGTTTTAAGATACCGAAATGCAAAGCACTTCGCTCTTAATAATGGAGCAAGACACAATCCCACCTTGAGGACAAGGTGGTTTTTGAAGGGCGGAGTATTGTTACGTATCATGGGTCTAGTAGAAAAATGAGCTATATATTAGAGTGATCCAAGGGTGGATATTAGTTTTTATATATCAATGGGTAGGATTAATTTTTATCTTTGCTATATAAGTCTATCATTGTAATGAATTAGGTATCAATGAATATGAAAAATCAATTTCCAATCTCTCTCTAATCTTCTTCTGGAGTCTAGCAGGACTATCTAAACTGCTACAGTTAACACATATATGAATTAGCAAAACACAAGGAAAGTGGAATAAATTCAAACACAAGGAATTATAACAAAAGATTGTAGCTTTCTTTTACTTTCAAATCAACCAAAGAAATAGCCCAGATGGGAAATGAATAAATGATGATAATATGTTAAGCATTTGTATGAATCATAAAAACCCAATTGAATGGACACATGAAGGAAATTCAAAGATACTCAAGTACAAGGAATTATAACAAAAGATTGAATCTTTTTTCTGTTCTTTCACTTTCAAATCAACCAAAGAAAAAACCTATAAGGGAAATGATGATATTATGTTAAACATATGTATAAATTATGAAAAACACATGAAGGAAACTGAAATTTATACAAACACAGTTACACAAGGAATTATAATAAAAGACCAACTTTTTTAATGTTCTTTCTACTTTTTAAGCAATTAAAGAGATACCCAGATGGGAAATGATGGAGAAAAAGACCTGAATGCCGAGAGAGGTGAGAGCAGAGACAGCAGAATCAACAACATGTTTGCGGCGACCCATGATAGAAATGGAGGCTCCATGTTTGCCCAATTCCTCTGAAATTCCATACCCAATTCCGGATCCACCCCCAGTTAAAAGAGCCACCTTTCCTTTCAGTATATCTCCCTTGAATGGAGAAGAAGAAGAAGAAGAAGAAGAAGAAGAAGAAGCCGCCGCCATTGAAGTAGTAATAAACCTCTACTCTAGTCTTTGTTCCAAAATTCTTATGGCTCGTGGATTTGTAACAGCCATATAGTAAGCAATGTTTTGCGGTCAAATTTGGAGTCTTTACTTGTGTATAGGATGTTATGTTACTTTTGCGACAACACACGGTTGTTTACACATCGTCTTGTATGAAAGATTTTTAGCAAGTAGTATCATTAATCAATGCTACTATCACACAAAAATATAGCATAATATTCACTTACATATACATGCATATTATAGGTCCCCGTCACATGTGGGACCCGCAGTATACACGTATGTATATGTGAGCATTATGTGATTTTTTTTATGTGATAGTAGCATTATTTATCCTCAATATAAGTTGTCTTGGAGGTTTGTTTTTATTCTTTAATATAAGTCGTTTGAGAATTTTAAATAAGTATTAATTACTTAGTTTTCAATATTACTCCAAGTAATAAATATAATTTTGGTTCTCTTATTATTTTTTACCAAATAAATAACACTCTTTTTTCCCAATATAAGGGCAATATAGACAATTAATATTATATTTAATGTTATATAATTATTTCCTTAATATTTATACACAACTCTAAAACGACCTATATTAAATAATGAAAAAATATTTGTTATGAATTAAAAATAGACAAATATTATCATTAACGTTTAATATAAAAATAAACGGTCGAGATAGTAGCGTCTATTGAGGCTGGCTTACGTCTGGTAGTAGCAAATTTTAATTTTTTAGTTATAATATTGGTAGTTGGTTGTTATAGATTGTATATGATGTCCATTTTTATCTTGTATACTCCTACTTGTTATGTTACTTTTACGACAACGCACCGGTGTTTACACATTCGCTTTATATATATATATATATATATATATATATATATAATTATGTAAGTATCTGATTATTTATGATGGCGATTTTTTGAGTTATAAAGAACGATTTATTTTGTCGATGAAGCGCAGCGATATAAGTAGTTAAGCTGTTGGAATTGAAACCATATTAATCAAACTAAATGGGTGGGATAACTAATTTTTATTTATTCGAGTTGGTTAAAGTTTGAACACTATATTTTTAATATAAATATAGTTAATTAAGCGATTAACCATTTTTCAACCCATATTCTATTGATTGCAGACCTCTCTCTCTTAAGAATCGCACCAAATACGATTTTTTTTTTTTTTTTTTGGTGGGTGGGTGGGTGGTGTATACATAATCACTTAATATTAATTTATTTTGAAAGAGAGGGGTAGGGGTGGGGGTGGGGTGTGGGGTGGGGGTGGGATTGGGGGGGTGGGTGTGGGGTGGGGGTGGGGTGGGTGGTGTACACATTATTTTTTTGGGTGGGGGTGGGGGTGGGGGTGGGGGTGAGGGTAGGTGGGGTTGGGATAGGTGGAGTGGGTGGGGTGATACATAATCGCTTAATATCATTTTTTGGTAGGGAGGGTGGGTGGGTGGGGTGGGGGATGTGGGTAAAGTGGGGGGTGGGGTGGGGGTGGGGTAAGGGGTATATCATGTCACATAATATTATTATTTTGGTTTGGTTTGGTTTGGTGGGGTGGGGTGGGGTGGCGTGGGGTGGGCGGGGTGGGGTGGGGGTAAGGGGTATATAATCACATAATATTATTTTTTTTTAGTGGTAGTGGTGGTGGTGGGGCGAGGGTAAGGGGTGGAGTGGGGTGGGGTGGGGTGGGGTGGGTGGGTAGATAGGTGGGGGTGGGGGTGGGAGTGGGGGGTGAGGGGTATATCATAATCACATAATATCATTATTTTTGGTTGGGGTGGGGTGTAGAGGTAAGGATATACATAATCACATAATATTATTTTTTTAATGGTAGTGGGGTTGGGGTGGGGTGGGGTGGGGTGGGGTGGGATGGGATGGGGGTAATGAGTATGTACATAATCACATAATATTAGTGTCAAATCAGATCTTTATGAAACCCATAACCCATAACAATATTAATATGGTTAATATGATTTTTAACCATAACCATATGGTTCCAACCCATATTATCCATATTAAAAATGGTTAATATGATTTTAGTTCTTAAATGTAACCATAACCATATTTTGAAAACCAAAATTAACCCATAACCATATTTTGTCAGGCCTACGACACAGTGAATTGTCGTTATATTCCAAAAAATCAATTGTTATAGCCCAATTATATAATACATAATTATGTATATACATATAACTAACATATATATATATATATATATATATATATATATATATATATATTTGGTGACGTGGGATACAGGTAAAACTATATCATTTTAATTCATTAATTTTATTTTAATTTTTCGTTTTGTTAGTTGATGTTGGATGATTAAGTAATGAATTTAAAAATGGCATGAAAAAATTGGGTATCAACTTATAAGGACTCGCTCATAATTGTTTTTTTTCTTTTATTGTGTTATTATTTGTTTTCGATGTACAATAATTTTGGTTTTATATTTTTAATTTTAATTGACTGAACGTTATTTGTCATTTATATGGCTGGTTGAAGAATTACTTTTGATATTTTATTTTACAATAATTCAAAAAATAAAAAACGACTACAAGTTCTGATGCAGACACAATATTTCAAAAAAAAATAATTTATATAACAAATTTATAACGAAATTAAATTACTACTAACATAAAACTATACGCAATAAGATACTATCGATATAAATTTACCATTAAAACTCTATTTCAAATTTAAATTTCTGCTGAATTCAGATATGACACATTTATCTCTTTACTTCATCTTCAAATGGAGGGAGGAGTTGTCATAGCTTGCTCTTTGGTAGCCCGATAGGGGCAGCTCTAGACCTCTTTTCTACTGCACGAGAAACATTCTTCACTGCCTCTTTAGATAAATGGCGAGGGCTGCTCAACCATATTCCGCCGTCTAGTACCACTGTTGTCCCGTTTATATATTTTCCTAGAACCACCAAAAGGTTAAAGAGATTTTTACCAAACATTACTGGAAATAGTGAAGAATTAAGAACTAATTTTGTCACATAAATTGAAAACGTTGATTAACTCTTCATACGAAACACATTAGACATAAAACTAGGGAACTCACTCGCATGAATGTGGGTCCCGTTTACTATTCATGTAAGAGAAGCCTCGTGAAAATATCAATTTTCCTTATAAAAATATCAATTATAGAGTCCCAATTTTCTACACCTAGCTCTTTCAACCATTCCATCAAGGCTATTATTCATAAAAATGACGGTTCTGATATCAAAAGATCGTTAGTTACATATAAGTTTTACACTTTGCAGCCAAGAGATAAAATGATACCTCTGAAAATCTTTAGATTGGAAAACCACTAAATTAAGTATCACAAGAATTGTTCCATATTAGATGCATTAACTATAATTATATCATAACCTTACTAGAAGACAGAATTTTCAACTTTAGAGGTTAATCATATTAATCATTGATCATAAAACTAAAAGGACTTCCTTGAATATATATTTGGCATGCTGTTGATCGATTTCGCAATCAATGAATACGTGCAAGTATACACGGTCAACAAGTAATAAAGTAAAAGTAGAGTATCGTTCCCACGAGGAATTATTTAATAAAAATTACCAATTACTAACTCTTAACCAAATCAATTTTATTTAAACAATCGCAAATTGTGATTTTTCTAATTAAGAAAACTAAATTAATCAATTAAAACTAAGACTTTAACGAATGAATTCAGATAAATAAAGATTAAGACTCCAATATCCCCAACTATGAACTATAAACCAATTATCCAATTATCCCAATTATTATGTCTACTGAATTGTTAACAGGAATTCTCAAATGCCAAAAGCCCTTTCTCAAGTGATCATTTGCCTTCTATTTAACCCAGATTAATTTTGCTATATCTCTATGCAAAACAATTGAATTAAACTCGCTACAATCCCAATTCTTTATGTGTTACATGCGGCAAATAGATATTCTCATTCTATTCACAAACCTAATTATTCACTGTGCAAATAACTAAGTCACATGATATCATGCCCAGTTCTAACCCTAGAATTCCTTTCTCAATTCCTTCTAGAGTAACAAGGTAATTACTGATCAGATAATTAATCAATAAGCATAAGGCAAGATAAACAACTCACTTTGACACAAATAATTGGAATAAATCAAATAACTAATTTATAGCCATAAAAGGTTCAATTGAAATCTTAATAAAAGGATTAGTTCATAATTAATGAATTAAAACCAAGAATCTATAATTGAATAGACATTAACAGATAAAAGTATGATAAGAGAAGAGAATAGAATCTGTTGTCAGCAAATCTGATGCTCCCCTCTTGCTCTTACTCTTGCTCTTCAATGTTCTTCAATTTGCTTCAATCTCCAATGGCTAATTAAGAACTAGAGTTATGTTCTAATCTAATGGAGTGTATCTCTAGTCTAATCTATGTCATCTCCCTCTTATTTTATGTCTTACATCATGTATTTATAGGTTACAAGTCCAATTTTTAGTTTAGGAACAAACCCAATCCAATTTGGAGTCAAAAAGGTGTCAAAATTCGGCCAAAACACGTCCAGGCCGCACCAACCTCTTCCCCCAGCGCCCCAGCGCTGGGCATGGCACTGAGAATCTGCTCCCTAGCGCCCCGAGCGCTGAAAATAAGCCTGATTTGGGCGCCCCGGCGCTGCCTCATGTTCTGACATTTTCTGCTCTGACGTCCTCTGGTAAAACGGCCATAACTTTTGATCCGAGAGGAGTTACGTGGCCTGCCACCTATCAAATCGAAGATATCGACGAGATATACAACTTTCATTCTTTGAGGATTGAGAAATTCTGGGTGAATGAAGGCGGAAATTGAGCTGGAAGTGACTGCTATGCAAATGACCACTCAAAACCATGACGTTCGACGTTTGTTGGTACAACGATCATAACTCTTGCATCCGAACTCTGATTGGAATGATTCAAAATGTTTCAGAAAGCTAAGACGATGCTCTTCAATGTAAGCTAAGTTCCAAACCAAGAACATGAAGTGAACATGAAAGCCCAAATGATGTCCGGTTTGCTTTTCTTTGCATTTTCTTTGCTTTTCCTTACCAATAGTCGCTCACACCGCTCCCAAACGTATAACCTACAAAATAAACACAAAATGCATGAAAAGTAACTAAGACACATAAATATAAGCAACTAATTCAAGTAAAAGATACCAGATAAGTGTATATAAAATCCACTTATCAAATAATTTCAACTTAAAGCTGTTGCTTGTCCCCAAAGAACACAACATAATGCAATGCAATGCAATGAAATGCAACTAATCTATATGCTCACGAATCCAAAGAAGATTTGATAGAATCAAATCTATTCACTCGGCCTTAGAGCAATCAAGCAAACACGACAATACTTCATATCAAAACCAATCAACAATTTCCTAGTCGATCATCAAGTCTTAAACTGTTATTATTGGTATAGTGCGTGTGTGTGCTCAACAACCATGCTAACTTATATAAAATCAAATTTAACACATAACAAGTCTCTTCGAAGGCATCATACAGTGTAAACTCAAGAAATCCAAAAACAAGCTAGATCCAACTAAAATCAAACAATTACCAATATCGAGGGTCAACATGGGATACTTATGCTTTATTTTCAACTACGGGGGCTTTTTGCTCTTTTTTCCCGCTTTATTCTCTTTTTTTATATATACACATAGCTATGAAATGTCTTATTCCCTTAGGCTTTTCAATGCTACCTTAACGAGCTTTCGACCAACGACTCCCAGACCATTAAGACCTTAGGGCGCTAGGTGTAAAGGCAATCCCCTCGGGCTTACTTACTCAAGTAACAAAGGCCACAAAACTAGACAAGTATGCCACGGTGTTTATTCATACTTTTTTTTTTCTTTTTCTTTGTTTTCTTTTTTTTTCTTTCTTCGTTTTTTTTATATAGCTTATATACCCCAAATATTCCCCCAAACTTAGGTTCTTGTCTAACTTTAGTCATCACTACTTATTCTTGTCATTTTTTCATTCAAACTAGCATTATCCTTTAGAGTCCCATTATGTATCAATTTAAACTCAATCAATTAACAAGTTATTTTTACTGTGATATCATTATTATACTAGTTTCAAACAGAAAAAGATTCAATTCATAACAAGAAATCACATCAAAGCTCTAATAGTCAGTATTATACTTGTCTACCCAATTCCAATCTCATCATTGGCCAAAATAAACTTAACTATAACAAACCGCTGGACTTATGCAAAATGAACATAGTAATTAACTATTATTTTTGAATTTTTTATTTTTTGATTTTTTTTTTTTATAATGAACCTAAACTTTATTAACAACATATGCAAAATAACATAACATAAACATGAAACTAAACATGCAATAACGAACTAAACTAAACTCCCCAAACTTAGCAATTACAATGTCCTCATTGTAAGAATATAGCGATAAGTAGAAGAGAACTTCCACTGTAATCACTAAGCGTGAGGTCTTTGGTGGCGATGGTAGCGACAATCATTTTCCTATCCATTGAACCTCCAATACCTACAATGAAGAGAGACAACATGTATTAGATTATAAGAGAACTTACTAAGCAAATTAATTCCTATCTACTAAATAAACTAGTAAAGCATATAAATATAAAAATTCTTGGGTTGCCTCCCAGTCAGCGCTTGATTTATAGTCTTTCGGCCGACTTTTATGCAGTCAATGCTATCAATTCCTCTTGAAAGTTGAGGAACCCTCCATCCATCGGAACTAATATAGCTTTTGGTAGGTTCCCATTTACGATAGCCATTGTATTAAAGTCACCTAGCATGCTTTGTTTAGATAAGATCACATTAAAGAACGTCTAACATCTAGGTGTTTTTTCCATTGTGTCTGCGAATAGATTCTGGCATTGAGGCTTGTCAGACACAACAATCTCTTCTTCAATCTTCTCCAACTCATTGAACCATGGCTTCGAAGTTGTACTCGCTTTTACGTCACAAGGAGTATTGCCGACGATATGACTACCTAGCGGACAAGGTTTTGCAAATCTAACCAGATTCTTGAACTTTGGCGGAGAAGGAACTTGGGGCACTAATAACATCGGCTCCTCCTCGTTGGTAATCATAGTTAGTTCTTCACCGACCTTATTTTTATTATCCCCACTTGTCTCCTCTTTTTCAACATCTCGTGTCTCATCCAGTTGTAGATTTGGCTCAGGCACTTCATCAATTTCGTCATCCATGTCATAAAGCCAAGTGTTTGGAGGAAGGTTGTTTATGACTTTGGTCACTTGCTCTATCTGATCCGCAAGTTTTAGAATTGACCCCGTTTGATTAATCCCTCTCTCCTTGAACTTGGACCACAATTCCTCCAACCTTGAATTTTCTTCTTTTAATAGAGGTTGAGATGAGAATTCCGGCGTGTATGTTGGATTTGGAGTAGAGTATTAGTCTTGATAGTTGTAGCTCCATGAAGAATCTGGGTGATACCCCCAAACTTGTTCATAATTATCATATGTATACTGATTGAGGTAGTTACCACCATACTGTACCGCCCGAAATTGATGGTGCATTGATTACTCGGGTGATTGCCAAAGACAATAGTCACACATAATCGCCATCCTTCGACTCTGTTGGGATGCGATAACGTCCAACTTCCTCGAAAGTTTCTTTAATTTGTCAGCCGACATTGCGGAAAGTGTCGCGAGTCTGTCGATCTCCATTCCCTTGGTTGAGTCACGTTTCGTGTATGGCCATTGATACTCAAAGTCATCCATGGTACCTAAAATGAGAGAAATATAAGAAGAGAATTAAAATTAAAAAAATGTTTAAAGTAAGACTAATTTGATTGAAATTAATATTGGTAAAAAATATTAAACTAATTCCCTAACAAACAAGCGCCAAAAAACTTGTTGATCGATTTACGCAATCAATGAATACGTGCAAGTATATACGGTCAACAAATAATAAAGTGAAAGTAGAGTATCGTTCCCACGAGAATTATTTAATAAAATTACCAATTACTAACTCTTAACCAAATCAATTTTATTTAAACAATCGCAAATTGTGATTTTTCTAATTAAGAAAACTAAATTAATCGATTAAAACTAAGACTTTAACGAATGAATTAGAGATAAATAAAGATTAAGACTCCAATATCCCCAACTATGAACTATAAACCAATTATCCAATTATCCCAATTATTATGTCTACTGAATTGTTAACAGGAATTCTCAAATGCTAAAAGCCCTTTCTCAAGTGATCATTTGCCTTCTATTTAACCCAGATTAATTTTGCTATATCTCTATGCAAAACAATTGAATTAAACTCGCTTCTAATCCCAATTCCTTATGTATTTACATGCGTGAATAGATATTCTCATTCTATTCACAAACCTAATTATTCAACATGCAAATAACTAAGTCACATGATATCATGCCCGATTCTAACCCTAGAATTCCTTTCTCAATTCCTTCAGAGTAACAAGGTAATTCTTGATCGGATAATTAATCAATAAGCATAAGGCAAGATAAACAACTCACTTTGACACAAATAATTGGAATAAATTAAATAACTAATTTATAGCCATAAAAGGTTCAATTGAAATCTTAATAAAAGGATTAGTTCATAATTAATGAATTAAAACCAAGAATCTACAATTGAATAGACATTAACAGATAAAAGTATGATAAGAGAAGAGAATAGAATCTGTTGTCAGCAAATCTGATGCTCCCATCTTGCTCTTGCTCTTGCACTTCAATGTTCTTCAATTTGCTTCAATCTCCAATGGCTAATTAAGAACTAGGGTTATGTTCTAATCTAATGGAGTGTATCTCTAGTCTAATCTATGTCATCTCCCTCTTATTTTATGTCTTACATCATGTATTTATAGGTTACAAGTCCAATTTTTAGTTTAGGAACAAACCCAATCCAATTTGGAGTCAAAAATGTAAGACCCCGAAAATTTTAAATAAAAAGGAATTTCCTTTATTTATTATTTTGAAATAGTAAGGGTTGATTTGATTAATGTGGATAGTTAAGGGTTAAATACATAAATATTTCAAAATAAGCAAGTGGTTATAAAATATTCATTATAAATTAGGGAATATTCGTTTGGTCGTGGAATATTAAATCTTTGTGGGGAATATTAAATGACGACAGTAGCTTGACCATGTGTGGGGCCCATGCGGAAAGCGATTGGATGAAGAAAATGACAAATATAAGTTGTTTTTAAATAACTGGCGTAGTTATTCATGAATTATCTTTGTTGGAATACCGGTGGTTAAAATACACTGTCACGCGTTGTTGAAAGCGGTTACTGCGGTATTGCACCAATTATTGATTCTTACGTGAAGAAGCACTACTCAATAATGATTACGGTAATTCTTTATTCGATATTTTATTGAGTTAATAATTCTTTGCGTTGATATTTTATATTCTTTGTTGTTTGATAATTGTCATTACTACGATTATTTTTCATTATCGAAAGCAATAATTCATATTATCCGAATAATATTATTAGATAACATTATGGGCAATGTCTAGAAAGTTACATCTAAGGAGAGGTTTGGTCATCTAATCAATTGCAAGATGAAGAAATTCTTATTGAAAGCCCCTCTTTCACAGGAAGCTGCACGGTTGTCGATATTGTGATTACGTAATATTATTTGTGAATAATTAATTATTGATTTATATGATGAGGAAAATATTGATTTTATGTGGATATAGATGGAGAAAATTTTTAAAATGACAATTGTTGAAAATTAATATTTTATCTTTTTCTGATAAAATAATTCATTTAAATATATTATTTTGATAATATATTAGCGGTGATATTTTACAACGAATGTGGGATATATGAGTATACTGAGG
The DNA here is from genome assembly GCA_020205615.1 of Panax quinquefolius. NCBI lineage: Eukaryota > Viridiplantae > Streptophyta > Magnoliopsida > Apiales > Araliaceae > Panax > Panax quinquefolius. The sequence continues at coordinate 25,313,155 of CM035163.1, forward strand.
AGGAAGAGTATTTTTGTGGCATTAAATGTTTAAAACATGTTAAACATGTCGGTGGACCCCATTTATTGAGTGAAATTTGATTATAGCCTGTAAAATCGCCGTTTGTGGATTTCGGTCAATTTCTATTTGGAATTTGAAAAAACTTTCTTCTGCAAAGTTTTAGAGAATTGAAATTCCTATAAACACTCGCTAGATTCGAATTTTCTGATGAAAGGGCTATTTATTATGAATTATTGAAGTTCAGAAGCTCCGAAATAATTGATTTTTGGGAGTTTAAATTATTTTTGTTAAGAAAAACATTTTTGTATTTTTTGGACATCATTAACATGTGTGGCTGGTGTTTTGACCAAAAAGGTGGGCTAAGGAAAATTTGTATAATTATATTAATATTATATTAAATTTTACTGCTTTTGGTGTTCTAAGCAATTTCTATAAATAGGGTGCTTGGGTTAGAATTGAAAATCACACGAAGCTGAAGTTTTCTCTATTTCTCTCTCGATATTTTGAGCGTATTCTTGTGAGTATTTTGAGTATACTTTGAGTATTGATATACGATCAAGTTCATTCGTTATTCGGTGGAAATCTTTCTTTCTCTTGAGGTAAGGGATATTATTTTTTTTTCGTAATGATATTATTTCTTCAATATCATTATCTTTGAAATGTTGATCTGAAGTTTTTATCAAATTTGGAACTTTTTCATGTCTGGGTTACTATTCATGAGTTCTTATTCATGGGTTACTATTCATGAGTTACTATTCACGAGTTCTTATTCACGAGTTCTTATTCACGAAGCGTGAAGATGTTTTTGTGGAATTTCTATCTTTTGGTGTCGAGAGTTACTATTCACATATACGGCACTATTCACGATATCTGACACTATTCACGATACTATGCACTATTCAATAGAAAAATAAAATTTCTTCTTTTTGTCCAAAATATCTATTACGGATACTAGCTTCGATTGTATCCATGTTTTGATCATTCTTGAATTTTACACCACTATGATTATTTTTGAGGTATTTTTGGACGTGGATAAAACCAAGTACGAATCCTTAATCCTTAATCCTTGTCATTTTGTTTCCTTTGGATTCGTTTCTTAAAAAAAAAAATTTTTCATCATCCTCGGTCTTAAATGATGATATTATGGAATATCTTTGGCACTGTAGTGCAAAGATGAATGATTTCTTAAGAATATCTTTGGGCATGTAGTGCAAAGATGAATGATTCTGAAGAATATCTTTGGCTGTAGTGCAAAGATGAGCAGTGTTTAAATGAACATGACCAATGATGAATATCTTTGGCTGTAGTGCAAGATGAATATTTGATTCGGATGTATATTGATTGATGTTACGAGGGATAAAAGATGAGCGATGAACTTTTAAATTCATACATAGAAGATAGTAGTTTGCATTCTCTACTTAACTCTTCTAATGAATTATTATTTCATTGCGAATATTGATTTAAAATTTGTTGTCTATTGTATTCTATTATATTTTTTCCTGTTGAAGACTAACGATAATTTGTTGTATATTATCTTAGTCATAATATTCTTCTTGAGCTAGTTGAGCTCACCCTTTTCCTTTTTGTTCCATTTTTCTCGGGGAGGCGAGAATATAAGCGATGCGAGTCGGGGTATGGAATGAAGGTTTTAGAAAGGATTGTTTAGTAGTCCTCACCATTTTTGTAAATTAATGTATCAATAAATGTGATGAGGATTTATTTGAGTATAGATATTGTCTAGAAGATAATATTTGTATTCAAACTCACAGTTTTACTGTTGTAATAATAAAGTTGTAGTTATTTACGTACCATGTATTATTGACTTTCGAATAGGTGATGTATATACCTATTTTGGGCGGCGCCCAAAAAAGGTGTCAAAATTCTATTAAAACACGTCCGGTCAGCACTCAACCTCTTCCCATGGCCCGGTATGGGTGTATGGTAATCGAGAATCTGCTCCCTAGTGCCCATACGTGTAAATAAGCTTTGATTTAGGCGCCCGTATTTTACCCATGTTCGACATTTTACGCTCAAGCGTCCTCTAGAAAAAGCGGCCATAACTTTTGATCAGGGAGGATACGGGGCTGCCACCTATCAAATCGAAGATATCGACGAGATATACAACTTTCATTCTTTGAGGATTGAGAAGTGCAGGCGAATGAAGGCGGAAATTGAGTGGAAGTGGCTTCTATGCAAATGACCACTCAAAACCATGACGTTCGACGATAGATTGGTACAACGATCATAACTCTTGCATCCGAACTCGATTGGAATGATTCAAAATGTTTGAGAAAGCTAAGACGATGCTCTTCAATGTAAGCTAAGTTCCAAACCAAGAACATGAAGTAAACTTGAAAGCCCAAATGATGTCCGGTTTCTTTTCTTTGCATTTTCTTTGCTTTTCCTTACCAATAGTCGCTCACCGCCCAAACGTATAACCTACAAAATAAACAGAAAATGCATTAAAAGTAACTAAGACACATAAATATAAGCAACTAATTCAAGTAAAAGATACCGGATAAGTGTATATAAAATCCACTTATCAAATACCCCCAAACTTATGTTAGGTTTGTAATATTCAAGAACGCAATCAAATTGCATAAATAAGCGAAAACGTGTAAAAATCAAAGTTTAAAATTTTTACAAACCATATACCCGGATCACCCTTTATGCACAATTAGTAATTAAACGAAAAATTGAAGAACAAGAATCATACCCTTGAAGATCCAAGCTTCCTCAAGTACAAGTTCACCTCCAATTCTTTTCGCGTTCAACTTGAATCCACCGGGTTTGGTTCCTTCCTTTGATCAACGTTAGCCACCCAAGTGTTTGGCCTCTAGAGGTGATCCACCAAGGAAGAAGAAGGATTCAAGAAGATGGGTGGTTGGCTAAACCCTAGTTTTTATATCTCTATAGAAAAGAGGCGTCTTGTCAACCATTGGAATTATATCGTCTTATTGATATCTCATATAAGACTCCTCTTATAAAGATATCAAGTAACCCTATTAAAAAAAATAAGGTATTATTTAATTAAACCCTTTTAATTAAAGGGCTCCCTAATCTTATTAGGGATAATTAATTAAACTCCTTTAACTAATTTTTCTTCCTAATCCATTTAGGAATAAATGAGAGTAATTATATTAAATTAATTCCTAAACTCTTTTAGAAATTAAAATAATAATAATAATTATAATAATATTAATAAGACTCCTCTTATTAATTTATATTTAATATTTCTAAAATATTAAATAATAAATATTAAGCTATTTAATTTATTTTATCACCATAGATTAAATTAAATATACATAATATATTATTACGATTATGCCATTAACTTCTTAAATAATTATTCTTCCTTTTATGGTGTGACCCTTTAGGTTCTCCATATTAAACCGATTGTGAATAAATCAATTAGAACAATTCTAATCTTATTTAAATAAATAAATTAAACAATTAATTAATTTAAATAAATAATATTTATTCTACAATAGGGATAAGCCTCTCCTAGCGATCAACGACTTTCCGGATAATATAGATTTCAACATTAATCATAAAAGAACCTTTGAGTAAATAGTTACCGCAGACAATTCAATCCTTCCACCATACAATGTCCCAATTAAATATAAGGCATGGAATTCTTGTCAAGTCTTATTTTATTTAATTATATGTATTTCGATCCTTAAATGCACAACTCAAATAATGCAAATTAGAAACTCCTTTCTAATTTCATTCGCCGCCGAGGACTCTTTGGGTTGTTATTTATCGAATCACATAGGACATTTCTCTTCTTTTATTAGAAGTGGTAGATTCTTTATTGATCATATATTATCTCCATGTACAACTTGTTATACCCAAGCATACCCTTTGATATACCCTAAGGATCTTAAGGAATAAGTCAAAGTATAACTCATCATACACAAGATACTATGATGATCTCAAGTCCAAGGATTACTTGTACTACTATCACTACTGAGAATTCCTATTGATGAGTGCAAGTAAAACTCTATTAGGTATTCCTTAACGAGCAATGCGTTAAATTGAACTTATTCTCTAATAAGCACCTACATACTTGCTTTAGTGTCTCCACACAAATGATCGTGAGATCAATCATCCTCATCCAATGAAGAAAGCAACGTATGTACCAATCTATCCGGATTCACTAATCCCCAATTTAGTAATCCAATGATTGGGAACTATTTTAGTTTTATGCTTTCTAAGAATTTAGATCTCATTAGAATGATCATCATCATTATTCTAAAAGCATTGCTTAAAACTATGGGTTTATCACATATTATAAAAAACAAGATCACGTAGATAATTAAAAGCCTTTAATAAATTAATACTTTTTATTAATAAATGAATAAGATTGTTACAAAGTATATGCTTTATCATCAAAACATGATTGGCTTGTGCATACTACTTTCAATCTCCCACTTGCACTAAAGCCAATCGTCATGGTATCTCATACTCTTCTTCTCTAAGTGGCGATTATCCTGCTTTGTTGGATAAGCTTTAGTTAATGGATATGTAATGTTGTTCATGAGAGTCCACTATCTCTATAGTGATTTCCCATCTTTCAATGATTCTAATAATCAAATGAAAGTGCCACAACACATGTTTAGATCCAAGATGAGACTTAGGAACTATTCCTAGTTCTATAATGAACTTTTAATCCAAACAATCAACTTGCGACTTCATTTATAGCTATATACTTTGTCTTTATCACTAAACCAAAGAACTCTTTCTTTGTTTGGAACCTTTCAATTCAACGCACCCTTTATTCAAGATAACGCTTTACCTTAAAGTGGATTTTTCTGTCATCTTGGTCTGTCTGAAAAACTTGAGTTTGTTAAGCCCTCTAGTTTTAATTTAGACCCACCATGAATATGATCATATCCTTAGTGTCGGTTAAGCACTTTAAGATGTTTTTCACTGACTCATAGTGAACTTCTCCATAATATGACTGATCAACATTAGGTCTCGTACATTTCATTGCATTTATGATAGTCACTCATGCGATCTCTCTTTTCAGGAGTCTGTGGGGACTATAAAGAGAGATACACTCCATTGCTCATCAACATGAGACATCTCTTGGAGTTTGCCATGCTAAACGACTTTAGCATCAAATGAATATACGTTCCTTGGGTTAAGTTGAACATCCTTTTAAATCTATCTATATAGATTTGCATCCCCAATAATGATACTCTTCCCAAATCATTCATGGAGGATTGTTTAGACAACTTTATCTTTACTGATTGTAGCATTGGTATGTAATTCCTCATCCGTATTATATCAACATATAATACTAGAAATTTCACGACGCTCCCACTAACCCTTTTGTACACACTAGAACTCTTACCTCATCGTATGTAACTCTAGATCATCATCTTCTATGTTGCGTACCTCATCATCATCATCCATGATGAATCCATACCTCCTAGGTATCTTGGTACTATTATTCATTTATGATTGATTTGCCAGGTACAATAGGTTCTCATCTACGAGTTCCTCTTATTTGACTTATAGTGTTTTGTGGATCATGAACTCTTCAAGATCTATAGAAGGCAACGTGTTTCGTAACAAACACCTTTTGCTAAGTAGAATTATAGAACATATACCCTAAACTTACTTTAGGATGTCCCACAAATCTGTACATGTCAAATCTTGTCCCAAGCTTATCCTTCGAAACCTTTTCACATAAGTTGGACAACCCTTTATCTTAACATACTTAAGATTAGGAATCCTCCCTGTCCATAACTTTTATGGAGTCTTGAAATTTGGATTTTGAGGTTACCTTTTTCGTAGATATGTCGACCATTTCTAGGACATGATCCTGAAGGATCTTTGGAATGTCGGTAAAATCATTATGGACCGCACCTATGTCCAACAAGGTATGCGATTTTTCCTTTCGGATACATAAATCATTTATTACATATTAGGAGGCGTCCATTATGAGAAAACCATTTGAGATGATCAAGAAACTTTGTGACGCCCCCAAAATTTGGTATACGTCACCCATCTTGGGTCGCCATTTACATGGTACATAAATTCAAATACAACTTACTAATATAACTGTCGTGTACAATACGACATAAAGCGTGTGAGTTTGAATACAAATATTGTCTACTAGATATTATACAAACTCAAAAGGAGTCCTCATTACAACTATTATCACACTATTTCACGAGAATAATGAGGACTACTAATGCTATCCTCCGGACCATTACTCCGCTCCCCGAGCTCGTCCCGGCTATATTCTCATTTTTCAAGAGAAACGGTGAAAGGAGAAAAGGGTGAGCTCAACTAGCCCAAGAAGAAATATTATGACTAAGATAATGCAGAATAAATTATCATTAGCCTTCAGCAGTGTTAAGCGATAAAATACAATAGACAACCGGTTTAAGCTGCAGGTGAATATGCAATCCATTAAAAGAGTCAAGTAGAAAATAAAGTCTACTATCTTTTAGGTTTTAAAAGGTTTTCATAAATTTTATCACTAAGACTCAGGTTTAATGAATAAACCACAATATCTAATCATCCACGTACCACGGTCAAGGATTTTCATCAAATTATCAATGGTCATGACTATACCGAATCACCCCCGGTCATAATCATACCAAAAACTATCCATCATAGACATAAAAGCAACCGAGGACTTTTATCACATCATTTATAAAAAGCAATGATTATACTGAATGATCCTCACAGTCATAATCATACTAAGTTCATCTATGCACGTAAGCCAAAGATAACATAATATAATATGAGGATGATGACAATGACATAATAATTCAATAAAACAAGTTCAAGAATTATTTTATCTAGGAATTATTAACGTCCAAATTGTCAACAAGATCTTTATTTTGTAGAGTAAAATTCAAGAATGATCGGAAGAATATTTCCATGAAAAGATATCTTTGGATGAAACACAAATATCAAGAATATTCTACTAATTTCATGGAGTATAGAAGTCAAAGTTTTAACTTATTTGGGTATAATAAAGAATGGAATAACAAAGGAAATCACCATGCATGCGGTACTTGCGCATGATGCGAGTTATTCCACCAGAATAATAATAACGGAACCGGTGTCGGTGAAATTCACAAAGCACAGGATGATCCAAGCAGAATAATAAATTTGAATAATAATAAACAATGGAACCGGTCGGTGTAAAACACACGCATGTGATATTCCAATGAGAATAATAAATGCGGAATAATAAACAATGGAACCGTGTCAGGTGTAAAAAACACACGAGCATGGATATTCCAATGAGAATAATAAAGAATGGAATAATGAAGAAGAAGATCACCAAGTATAGGGGATTCCACGTATCTGAGTTATTCCAATGAATAAATAAGAATGGAATAATATAAGGATTTCACCAAGTATAGGGTACGCAGCGTATCAAAGGTTATGTATAGGGTATGCCACTTTTACAAAAGTTATTCCAATGAATAATAATGAATGGAATAATGTAAGTTCTCTTCATGAATAAGAAAGAATAACACCCATTACGGTACAACAAATAATATTCCCTACCTTAGAAGAACTGAATATTGGCAAAGTGAAGTAGCATAATACTTTTCTTCTTTTCTCTCTATAGTTTCTCTCTCAGAGTTTAAATTGAATTAAGTAAGAAAATAATGAAGGAATGAGCTTTATTTATAGGAAAATAGAATGCATAGTAATTAATCCATGAACGGTCCAGATTGATTTACTTTAATCGGACGGTCCATATTTAAAGCAAAATCTTTTAAATAAAATATAATATATTCTATTTATATAAAAATATTTTACTATGCAAACACTATGCAACACTATGCAAAACACTATACAACAATATGCATAATAAAATATAATATATTTTATTTATAGAATAACTTTAATAAAGTATTATGTTTTATATAAAAGAAGTTTTTGTTTTATTACGTTAATAATATGAATAAAACAAAAACGCCATTATCGTTATAATAATTCATATTATTAATCGACAATAATGGAATCAAACCGAGTGACTTCTCACATAAGCATCAACAATCAATATCGTGTATTTCTTATGCAACCACACGTATTCTTTGTACTTTTTACTACCGAAGTAGTTCAACAAGATATCAGCGGTAAAACTTCTCCGCAGTTATTTCAATAAAATATTTTTGTTGTTTTCTCAATCCAAACAATAATTACATTGTAGGGTCCACCAATGATTGAGTAGTTATGCGAATATTCCCTCGCTAAACCGAATATTCCCCCACCAATCGAATATAATATAACCACTTGCATACTTTGCAAAATTTATAAATATTACCCACAACTATAATATTATCTCAAATTCACACCATAATATTAAAAATTATTTTGACAAAATTTAAATCTTTATTGATAAAATCTGGGGTCTCACAAACTTATTGCACAAATATTTATTCCTTGATCTAATCAAAGAATCTTAATACTTTGTCAATTTGTTTCACTTCTGAATTCTTTGAACCTTTCAAATAATTCACACTTGTATTTTAACAAATACACACATTCAACTCTTTGAATGATCATCTCCTTTTCTTGTACTAGTTTGTTCAATTTGCAAAATTATTTTTTACGTAAGTCAAGTATACAAAATCAATTAATTAATATTCCGGTTCTATACAAAACATTATTATTATAAATAGAACAACAATTGTTCTTAATTATAATACCAAAGATTTCATTGTCCAACAATAAAATAGAAATAATATTTCTAACAAGAACTGGAATACAATAATAACTTATTAACTTAATAGATTTGCCCATAGGCATTGCTAAACTATAAGTTTCTATGGCTAATGTTGCAACCTTTGCTAAATTTCCCGCACATAGGATTACTTATATTTGTTTAGCTTTCTACTTCTGCTTGGTCCCTTCATAAATCTATATTTATGATAACCAAAGCCGGTATCCAATACCCAAGTAAAACCTTGACTTAAAGAAAATTTTATTTTAAATCATGAACAAATTTGTATTTATAACTGAAACTTCACTAAGCTTCTTTGGTTAGCTCTCTGCGAAGATACTTCTCGCAGATTTCTTCCCGGTGTCGAGGGCTTATTGCGGTGGAAGCAAGCTCCTTTGCTATCCGTATCGAGTTTTGTTCTTATTATCCTTTGTTTTTGCCTTTCTATATACCTTCTTTGAATCGTTCTTCTTTTTAAGAAGATCCTTTGGCCCCTACCAAGAAGACATGGTCTTTCTTGGTTGAAAAGCGACTCTCATCATTTTTCAACATGTTAAGCAAATCAAGGCGATATCTAGCTTGTTTATATGAAAAATTCACAACAATTATGAAAGGAGTCCGGGAGTGAGTGCAAGATCAAATCTTGGCTCAACTCTCCATCCATGACAAAACCGGTTGTTCTAATTAATCAATCAAATTGATTATGTTAAGAACTTTTTTATGCATCTTATAGTGCCATTGGCCATTCTAGATCGGAAGAGCTCCTTAGATATCTCGATATCTATCGGGTCTTTCCTCACCATCAACTACTTGATGTGCGCAGGAATATAGTAGGAGCATCCATAGTTTCATGTCGACGCTGAAGCTCGTTACTCGTGGATGCGAGCATGATGCATCGAGCCAATCAGTGCATCATCTTGCCACTTTCTAAAAGTAGCAATCTCTTCCTCGGAGGCATTATCGTAACCATTGCGAGGATAGGCGTATTAAGGACATAAGATAGCTTTTCACTATGAGAACTATTCTCAAATTCCTTAACCAATCCGTTTAATTGATGCCCAGTTAATTTAGCATCTAATATGCTTCGCAGATGATAGTAATTTTAGACATTGTAAAATTTCGTAAATGAATTTGTAATTAACAACATTTTAACATACATTCTTTTATTAATTACCAAAATAAATTAGGTCTTGTTTTAAATTGGTATCTCCCACTATTTTCTTCAAACTATATTACCCTCAATATATATAGTTAACAATATCTAATTAAAGATATGCTAGTGAGAATAAGGATCCCATTTCAAATGTATATAGCCTTGTGGTGACACAACAAACTATATATAAATAAATAGGTAGACAACTCTTGTCAATTACATCAACTATGCAACTCTTGTATTTTTGCCTCTTAGATTATTTTGATCAAGTGGTGGCACATCCAGAATCAAAATTATCCAAGTTAAGTCCAACCTAGCACTCCATATATTCAAAAAAGAAAAATATCATCCTTGTGGTGACACAACAAAATAATATTGTTCAATTTTCTTTATAAGCATCAAATGTGATAAATTAACATCTTAAATACTTATTACTTGCCTTGTGGTGACACAACAAACTCATATTAAATATTTAATACTCTATTAATTTTATCATGCTAGAAGGCGACGTTCGATATTCCAAATATCTTTGAACGCTTAGGACTTAATATAAAAAAAATTGAGGGATTTATTATTAAATGTCTCATCTTGTTTAGTGCACAAGCACATATATATATAAAATACGCGTCATATTAATTAACATGCGAAGCATGTTTGCATAATACATAATATATAATATATATAGTATAAGCATGCACATATAGAATACTATATTCTACTCGGATTGATTATGGACTTTTATTCTAGTTTGGTTCACTAGAGCCACCAAGTGAACCAAAAGGTCAAACCCCAGGGGTGCAAGAAATAATATTTAAATATAACTATTACATTTAAACTCGGGCTCCATTACAAATGGGTCTTCAAGCTCCTTGCTCCTTGATCTCCAATTTTTCAAAATTAATTCTAACTATTCCTATTACAAAACTAATTAAAATAAATAGAAACCTTGATCGCTAAATCGAGGGAAGTACATAGGAGGAGATAGAATTTACATTGAAAAATTGTAGAATTTATGTCTGCAGAACCCCATTTAATAAAACCCATACATTCATGCATCCAACTAAAATAAAATCCAATCACATTGGTCAATAGTCCATAATCAATCCCATTTATTATCATACACATTACCATATGCATCAATAAATAACATTCATCTCATGAATAATAAACATTTAATATATATATTGATATCATTTAATGGGCAAATTTAGTTAGTATAAAATCTAATTTTGAATCAAAATAAACTCTTTTATTTTAATCCAAATTTAAATCAAAATAAAACTATTTTATTTTAATTTATTCAATTTTGAATAAAATAAACTATTTTATTTTAATCAAAATCTTTAATCAAAATAAACTCCTTTATTTTAATTAATTATGCAATCCAATTCCATGTAAAAAATATATTAAAGGAAACACGGATTCTTTTTCTTATTCACAAATAAACTCCTTTATTTTGAATAATATGAAATCTTATTACATATCTAAATAAACTCCTTTATTTAAGAAAACATGTAATTCAATTTCAACTCTAATTAGTTATCATGGAATCCAATTCCAACTCTAATTACTTAGCATGAAATTCTAATTTTAAAATTAAAATAAACATTTTATTTTAATTATAAAATAATTAAGAATAATATATATATATAGTATATATATATAACTATTATATATATATAATATAATAACCAATATATATATATATATATATATTATATAAAAACCGTGCAAGGGAAAAAAAAATCAGTTAGCGAATTCCGTGCCAAGGGAAAAAAATCAGTTCGAATTCGTGAAACCCAACATGAATCAACAATGCTGGCCACGTTTTTAAAAAAATATTATTCACCCTTTGAAAGCAGGTGATGCAAATCAGGTGAGAGAAAAGGAAAGGGATTAAGAATCACCTGCCATATACCAGCGATTTCGCGAGATGTTTTTTTTTTTTATATTTTATACAATAAAAATATGCCCAATAAAATTGTTCTAAACACATATCAATATACATATCAAATTTGAACAATTAATAATTTGTATAAAGGTTTGGCTCTGATGCCACTGTTAGGTTTGTAATATTCAAGAACGCAATCAAATTGCATAAATAAGCGGAAGCGATGTAAAAATCGAGTTTAAAATTTTACAAACCATATACCCGGATCACCCTTTATGCACAATTATTAATTAAACGAAAAATTGAAGAACAATAATCATACCCTTGAAGATCCAAGCTTCCTCAGGTACAAGTTCACCTCCAATTCTTTTCGCGTTCAACTTGAATCCATCGGGTTTGGTTCCTTCCTTTGATCAACGTTAGCCACCCAAGTGTTTGGCCTCTGAGGTGATCCACCCGAGGAAGAAGAAGGATTCAAGAAGATGGGTGGTTGGCTAAACCCTAGTTTTTCTATCTACATAGAAAAGGGCGTCTTTCCAACCATTGGAATTATATCGTCTTATTGATATCTCATATAAGACTCCTCTTATAAAGATATCAAGTAACCCTATTAAAAAAAATAAGGTATTATTTAATTAAACCCTTTTAATTAAAGGGCTCCCTAATCTTATTAGGGATAATTAATTAAACTCCTTTAACTAATTTTCCTTCCTAATCCAATTAGGAATAAATGAGAGTACTTATATTAAATTAATTCCTAAACTCTTTTAGAAATTAAAATAATAATAATAATTGTAATAATATTAATAAGACTCCTCTTATTAATTTATATTTAATATTTCTAAAATATTAAATAATAAATATTAAGCTATTTAATTTATTTTATCACCATAGATTAAATTAAATATACATAACATATTATTACGATTATGCCATTAACTTCTTAAATAATTATTCTTCCTTTTATGGTGTGACCCTTTAGGTTCTCCATATTAAACCTAGGTTGTGAATAAATCAATTAGAACAATTCTAATCTTATTTAAATAAATAAATTAAATAATTAATTTATTTAAATAAATAATATTTATTCTACAATAGGATAAGTTCTCCTAGCGATCAACGACTTTTCGGATAATATAGATTTCAACATTAATCATAAAAGAACCTTTGAGTAAATAGTTAAATCACAATTCAATCCTTCCACCATACAATGTCCCAATTAAATATAAGACATGAAATTACCCATCAAGTCTTATTTTATTTAATTATATGTATTTCGATCTTTAAATGCACAACTCCAAATAATGCAAATTAGAAACTCCTTTCTAATTTCATTACGCCTTAACCAAGAACTCATTGGGTTGTTATTTATCGAATCACATAGGACATTTCTCTTCTTTTATTAGAAGTGGTAGATTCTTTATTGATCATATATTATCTCCATATACAACTTGTTATACCCAAGCATACCCTTTGATATACCCTAAGGATCTTAAGGAATAAGTCAAAGTATAACTCATCATACACAAGATACTATGATGATCTCAAGTCCAAGGATTACTTCAGACTACTATCACTACAGAATTCTATTGACAGCAAGTAAAACTCCATTAGGTATTCCTTAACGAGCCACGTCAAATTGAACTTATTCTCTAATAAGCACCTACATACTTGCTTTAGTGTCTCCACACAAATGATCATGAGATCAATCATCCTCATCCAATGATGAGCAAGCAAATGTATGTACCAATCTATCCGAATTCACTAATCCCCAATTTAGTAATCCAATGATTGGGAACTATTTTAGTTTTAAGCTTTCTAAGAATTTAGATCTCATTAGAATGATCATCATCATTATTCTAAAAGCAAGGCTTAAAACTATGGGTTTATCACATATTATAAAACAAAGATCATGTAGATAATTAAAAGCCTTTAATAAATTAATACTTTTTATTAATAAATGAATAAGATTGTTACAAAGTATATGCTTTATCATCAAACATGATTAGTTTGTATGCATACTACTTTCAACTTAAACTGTTGCTTGTCCCCAAGCAACACAACATAATACAATGAATGCAATGAAATGCAACTAATCTATATGCGCCTACGAATCCGTAAAGATTTGATAGAATCAAATCTATTCACTCTCGACCTTAGAAGCGAAGCAAACACGACAATACTTCATATCAAAACCAATCAACAATTTCCTAGTCAATCATCAAGTCTTAAACTGTTATTATTTGGTATAGTGCGTGTGTGTGCTCAACAACCATGCTAAGCGATATAAAATCAAATTTAACACATAACAAGTCTCTTGAAGGCATCATACAAATTGTAAACTCAAGAAATCAAAAAACAAGCTAGATCCAACTAAAATCAAACAATTACCAATATCGAGGGTCAACATGGGATACTTATGCTTTATTTTCAACTACGGGGCTTTTTTGCTCTTTTTTCCCGCTTTATTCTCTTTTTGTTATATATACACATAGCTATGCAATGTCTTATTCCCTCAGCTTTTCAATGCTACCTTAACGAAGCTTTCGACCAACGACTCCCGGATCATTAAGACCTAGGCGCTAGGTGTAAAGACAATCCCCAAGCTTACTTTTACTCAAGTAACAAAGGCCACAAAACTAGACAAGTATGCCACGGTGTTTATTCATACTTTTTTTTTCTTTTTCTTTGTTTTCTTTTTTTTTCTTTCTTCGTTTTTTTTATATAGCTTATATACCCCAAATATTCCCCCAAACTTAGGTTCTTGTCTAACTTTAGTCATCACTACTTATTCTTGTCATTCTTTCATTCAAACTAGCATTATCCTTTAGAGTCCCATTATGTATTAATTTAAACTCAATCAATCAACAAGTTATTTTTACTGTGATATCATTATTATACTAGTTTCAAATAGAAAAAGTTTCAATTCATTACAAGAATTCACATCAAAGCTCTAATAGTCAGTATTATACTTGTCTACCCAATTCCAATCTCATCATTGGCCAAAATAAACTTAACTATAACAAACCGCTGAACTTATGCAAAATGAACATAGTAACTAACTATTATTTTTGAATTTTTGATTTTTTGATTTTTTTTTTTTTTATAATGAACCTAAACTATATTAACAACATATGCAAAATAACATAACATAAACATGAAACTAAACATGCAATAACGAACTAAACTAAACTCCCCCAAACTTAGCAATTACAATGTCCTCATTGTAAGAATATAGCGATAAGTAGAAGAGAACTTCCCTGTAATCAGCTAAGCGTGAGGTGCTGGTGGCGATGGTAGCGACGATCATTTTCCTATCCATTGAACCTCCAATACCTGCAATGAAGAGAGACAACATGTATTAGATTATAAGAGAACTTACTAAGCAAATTAATTCCTATCTACTAAATAAACTAGTAAAGCATATAAATATAAAAATTCCTGGGTTGCCTCCCAAATCGGTAACTTGATTTATAGTCTTTCAGCCTGACTTTGTCTGGTCAATGCTATCCAATTCCTCTTCGAAAGTTGAGGAACCCTCCATCCATCGAAACTAATATAGCTTTTGGTAGGTTCCCATTTACGATAGCCATTGTATTAAAGTCACCTAGCATGTTTTGTTTAGATAAGATCACATTAAAGAACGTCCAACATCTAGGTGTTTTTTCCATTGTGTCTGCGAATAGATTCTGGCATTGAGGCTTGTCAGACACAACAATCTCTTCTTTTATCTTCTCCAACTCATTGAACCATGGCTTCGAAGTTGTACTCGTTTTTACGTCACAAGGAGTATTGCCGACGACATGACTACCTAGCGGACAAGGTTTTGCAAATCTAACCCGATTCTTTAACTTTGGCAGAGAAGGAACTTGGGGCACTAATAACATCGGCTCCTCCTCGTTGGTAATCATAGTTAGTTCTTCACCGACCTTATTTTCATTATCCCCATTTGTCTCCTCTTTTTCAACATCTCGTGTCTCATCCAGTTGTAGATTTGGCTCGGGCACTTCATCAATTTCGTCATCCATGTCATAAAGCCAAGTGTTTGGAGGAAGGTTGTTTATGACTTTGGTCACTTGCTCTATCTGATCCGAAAGTTTTAGAATTGACCCCGTTTGATTAATCCCTCTCTCCTCGAACTTGGACCACAATTCCTCCAACCTTGAATTTTCTTATTTTAATAGAGGTTGAGATGAGAATTCCGGCGTGTATGTTGGATTTGGAGTAGAGTATTGGTCTTGATTGTTGTAGCTCCATGAAGAATCCGGGTGATACCCCCAAACTTGTTCATAATTATCATATGCATCTTGATTGAGGTAGTTACCACCATCTTGCATCGCCCCGTAATCGACGGTGCATTGATTACTCGGGTGATTGCCCGGACTGATAGTCACACATAATCGCCATCCTTCGACTCTGTTGGGATGCGATAACGTCCAACTTCCTCGAAAGTTCTTTAATTTGTCTTGACATCATGAAAGTGTCGCGAGTTTGTCAATCTCCATTCCCTTGGTTGAGTCACGTCAGTGTATGGCCATTGATACTCAAAGTCATCCATGGTACCTAAAATGAGAGAAATATAAGAAGAGAATTAAAATTAAAAAAATGTTTAAATTAAGACTAATTTGATTGAAATTAATATTGGTAAAAAATATTAAACTAATTCCCTAAGAATTGGCGCCAAAAAACTTGTTGATCGATTCGCTTGATCAATGAATACGTGCAAGTATACACGGTCAACAAGTAATAAAGTGAAAGTAGAGTATCGTTCCCACGAGGAATTATTTAATAAAAATTACCAATTACTAACTCTTAACCAAATCAATTTTATTTAAACAATCGCAAATTGTGATTTTTCTAATTAAGAAAACTAAATTAATCGATTAAAACTAAGACTTTAACGAATGAATTCAGATAAATAAAGATTAAGACTCCAATATCCCCAACTATGAACGATAAACCAACTATCCAATTATCCCAATTATTATGTCTACTGAATTGTTAACAGGAATTTTCAAATGCCAAAAGCTTTTTCTCAAGTGATCATTTGCCTTCTATTTAACCCAGATTAATTTTGTTATATCTCTATGCAAAACAATTGAATTATACTCGCTACAATCCCAATTCCTTATGTGTTACATGCGGCAAATAGATATTCTCATTCTATTCACAAACCTAATTATTCCTTTGTCTGCAAATAACTAAGTCACATGATATCATGCCCATTCTAACCCTAGAATTCCTTTCTCAATTCCTTCTAGAGTAACAAGGTAATTACTGATCAGATAATTAATCAATAAGTATAAGGCAAGATAAACAACTCACTTTGACACAAATAATTGGAATAAATCAAATAACTAATTTATAGCCATAAAAGGTTCAATTAAAATCTTAATAAAAGAATTAGTTCATAATTAATGAATTAAAACCAAGAATCTACAATTGAATAGACATTAATGAGATAAAAGTATGATAAGAAGAGAATAGAATCATTTGTCACAAAATCGATGCTCCCATCTCGCTTTCGCTTTGCTCTTGCTCTTGATGTTCTTCAATTTGCTTCAATCTCCAATGGCTAATTAAGAACTAGGGTTATGTTCTAATCTAATGGAGTGTATCTCTAGTCTAATCTATGACATCTCCCTCTTATTTTATGTCTTACATCATGTATTTATAGGTTACAAGTCCAATTTTTAGTTTAGGAACAAACCCAATCCAATTTGGAGTCAAAAAGGTGTCAAAATTACCAAAAACGTCCGAGCCGCACCAACCTCTTCCCCAGCCCAAATACTGGGCATGGCACTGAGAATCTGCTCCCTAGCGCCCCGGCGCTGTAAATAAGCCTGATTTGGGAGCCCCGGCGCTGCCCCATGTTCTGACATTTTCTGCTCCGACGTCCTCTAGTAAAACGGCCATAACTTTTGATTCGGGAGGAGTTACGGGGCCTGCCACCTATCAAATCGAAGATATCGACGAGATATACAACTTTCATTCTTTGAGGATTGAGAAATTCTAGGCGAATGAAGGCGGAAATTGAGCTGGAAGTGACTGCTATTCAAATGACCACTCAAAACCACGACGTTCGACGTCCGTTGGTACAACGATCATAACTCTTGCATCCGAACTCTGATTGGAATGATTCAAAATGTTTCAAAAAGCTAAGACGATGCTCTTAAATGTAAGCTAAGTTCCAAACCAAGAACATGAAGTAAACATGAAAGCCCAAATGATGTCCGGTTTGCTTTTCTTTGCATTTTCTTTGCTTTTCCTTACCAATAGTCGCTCACACCGCTCCCAAACATATAACCTACAAAATAAACACAAAATGCATGAAAAGTAACTAAGACACATAAATATAAGCAACTAATTCAAGTAAAAGATACCGGATAAGTGTATATAAAATTCACTTATCAAATACCCCCAAACTTATGTTAGGTTTGTAATATTCAAGAACGCAATCAAATTGCATAAATAAACGGAAACGTGTAAAAATCAGAGTTTAAAATTTTTACAAACCATATACCCGGATCACCCTTTATGCACAATTATTAATTAAACGAAAAATTGAAGAACAAGAATCATACCCTTGAAGATCCAAGCTTTCTCAGGTACAAGTTCACCTCCAATTCTTTTCGCGTTCAACTTGAATCCACCGGGTTTGGTTCCTTCCTTTGATCAACGTTAGCCACCCAAGTGTTTGGCCTCTAGAGGTGATCCACCAAGGAAGAAGAAGGATTCAAGAAGATGGGTGGTTGGCTAAACCCTAGTTTTTCTATCTCTATAGAAAAGGAGTTGCATTCTCCGACCATTGGAATTATATCATCTTATTGATATCTCATATAAGACTCCTCTTATAAAGATATCAAGTAACCCTATTAAAAAAAATAAGGTATTATTTAATTAAACCCTTTTAATTAAAGGGGCTCACTAATCTTATTAGGGATAATTAATTAAACTCCTTTAACTAATTTTCCTTCCTAATCCGATTAGGAATAAATGAGAGTACTTATATTAAATTAATTCCTAAACTCTTTTAGAAATTAAAATAATAATAATAATTGTAATAATATTAATAAGATCTGTGACGCCCAAAATAGGTATACATCACTATTCTCGAGTTGTCAATACATGGAATACGTAAACAACTACAACTTTATTATTACAACAAGAAAGCTGTGAGTTTGAATACAAATATTATCTTCAAGCATAATATCTATACTCAAATAAATCCTCATCATATTTATTGATACATTATTTTACAAAATGGTGAGGACTACTAAACAATCCTTTCTAAAACCTTCATTCCATACCCCAGGCTCGTCTTCATTATATTCTCGCCTCCCGAGAAAAATGGAACAAAAAGGAAAAGGGTGAGCTCAACTAGCTCGAAGAAGAATATTATGACTAAGATAATATACAACAAATTATCGTTAGTCTTCAACAGGAAAAATCTAATAGAATACTGATAGACAACAAATTTTAAATCAATACTCAGCAATGAAATAATAATTCATTAGAAGAGTTAAGTAGAGAATGCAAACTACTATCTTCTATGTATGAATTTAAAAGTTCATCGTCTATCTTTTATCCCGTAACATCAATCAATATACATCTGGAATCAAATATTCATCTTTGCACTACAGGCCAAAGATATTCATCAGTTGGTCATATTCATTTAAACACCTGTTCATCTTTGCACTACGGGCCAAAGATATTCTTCAGAAATCATTCATCTTTGCACTACTGAGCCAAAGATATTCTTAAGAAATCATTCATCTGCACTACTGGCCAAAGATATTCCATAATATCATCATTTTAAGACCGAGGATGATGAAAAATATTTTTTAAAGAAACGAATCCAGTGAAACAAAATGACAAGGATTAAGGATTAAGGATTCGTACTTGGTTTTATCCACGTCCAAAAAATACCTCAAAAATAATCATAGTGGTGTAAAATTCAAGAATGATCAAAACATGGATACAATCGGAGTTAGTATCCGTAATATATATTTTAGACGAAAAGAAGAAATTTTATTTTTTAATGAATAGTACCAGATATCGTGAATAGTGTCAGATACGTGAATAGTGCAGATATCGTGAATAGTAACTCTCACACCAAAAGATAGGAATTCCACAAAAACATCTTCACGCTTACATGAATACTACTCGTGAATAAGTAACTTCGTGAATAAGAACTCATGAATAGTAACTCGTGAATAGTAACTCATGAATAGTAACCCATGAATAGTAACCCTGACATGAAAAAGTTCCAAATTTGATAAAAACTTCAGATCAACATTTCAGTATAATGATATTGAAGAAATAATATCATTACAAAAAAATAATATCCCTTACACCGAAAGATCAAGACTTCTAGCTAGAATAACGGGTATAGTCTTTGAAGGAAACTGCACCTTCTAGCAATACTCAAAGTATACTCAAAATACTCACAAGAATAAACTCGATAATATAGAGAGAAAACTTGATTTACGGTGTGATTTTCAATTCTAACCCAAGACCCTATTTATAGGAAAACGCTTAGAACACCAAAGCGAGTAAAATTGAATATAATATTAATATAATTAAAAAATTCAAGCCCACCTTAGACCAACTGAATTCAGCACATTTGTATCACATGTGGGATTGCAAAAACGTTTTTCTTAAATAAAACAATTAAAACTTCCAAAAACTAATTATTTGTAACTTGAGCTTCAATAATTCATAATAAATAGCCCTTTCATCAGAAAATTCGAATCTCATGAGTTTTTATAGGAAATTCAATTCTCTACAACTTTGCAGAAGAAAGTTTTTCCAAATTCCAAATAGAAATTGACCGAAATCCACAAACGGGTGATTTTACAAAAGCTATAATCAAATTTTTGATCAATAATTGTGTCCACCAACACACAAAACATGTGTTAAACATTTAATGCCACAAAATACTCTTCCTCCTCATATACTCATATATCCCACATTCATTGTAAAAATATCACAGATTAATATATTATTAAAATAATATATTTAAATGAATTATTTTATCGAAAAAAGATAAAATATTAATTTTCAACAATTGTCATTTTAAAAATTTTCTCCATCTATATCCACATAAAATCAATATTTTCCTCATCATATAAATCAATAATTAATTATTCACAAATAATATTACTGAGAATCACAATATTGACAACTAAGTAGTTCAGGAAAGAGGGCTTTCAATAAGAATTTCTTCATGGCGCAATTAGATGATCAAACCTCTCCTTATGTAGAACTTTCTAGACATTGCCAATAATGTTATCTAATAATATTATTCAGATAATATGAATTATTGCTTCGATAATAAAAAATACCGTGTAATGACAATTATTGAAACAACAATGAATATAAAATATCAACGCAGCAATTATTAACTCAATAAAATAATGAATAAAGATAATATCGTAACCATTATTGAGTAGTAGTGCCTTTCACGTAAGAATCAATAATTGGTGCAATACTGGTGTCTTCTTGTTCAACAACACGTATTAGTGTGTTTTTTAACCATAGGGTATTCCAAGCGATATTAATGGTGAATAACTACGTAGATTATTTAAAAACAACTTATATTTGTCGTTTTCTTCATCCAATCACTTTCCGTTATGGGCCCACACACGGTCGCTTGTCGCATTTAATATTCCCCGAAAAGATTTAATATTCCACGACCAAACGAATATTCCCAAGCGATAATGAATATTTTATAACCACTTGCTTATTTTGAAATATTTTTGCGTATTTAACCCTTAACTATCCACATTAATCAAATCAACCCTTACTATTTCAAAATAATAAATAAAGGAAATTCCTTTTATTTAAAAAATTTTGGTCTTACAACCTCCCTCCTTATGAAATTTCATCCTCGAAATTGATGTACGTACAGTGTTTTGAAAAGGTGAGGATACCTCGCTTTCATTTCCGTTTCCAACTCGTGTCATTTCTATAGCATGATTCCTCCACAAAACTTTAACTTGTGGTATGACCTTTCTTGGCGTAGGACATGCTCCTTCTTATCCAAGATCTTGACAGTACCTCCTCATACGTTAAGTCTTTGGCTATCTCGTCCGGTTCTAACTTCAATAACGTGGTTCGGGTCTTTCACATATTTACTGAATCATGGATATGTGAAACACATTATGAACACGAGACATACTTTGAGGTAACGCAAGTCTATAGGCTACATTTCTACTCGGTCAAGAATTTGAAATGGACCAATAAATCGTGGATTGAGCTTTCCTCTCTTCCCAAATCTTGTAACTCCCTTCCATGGAGCAACTTCGCAACAATACATGATCCCCTACATTAAATTCCACGTCCTTTCGATGAAGATCCGCATAACTCTTTTGTCGATCTTGTCTGCGTTTGTATCGTTGTCGAATCATTTGGATCTTTTTGGTAGTCATATCGTACTTAACTCGGGTCCCAACAATGTTGCTTCACCCACCTCATCCCAACATATTGGAGAACGACATTTTCGTCCATATAATGCTTCAAATGGAGCCACACCTATACTTGCCTGATAACTATTGTTGTAGGAGAATTCCACCAATGGTAAATACTTATCCCAACTACCTTTGAAGTCTAGGACACGAGTCTTAATAGATCTTCAAGAGTTTGAATAGTCCTCTCGATTGTCCGTCGGTTGGGGATGTGATGCTTAGAACTAAATCGCAAAATCCGTGCCCATAGCTTTTTGCAAGCTAACCCAAAATCTTGAAGTGAATCTTGGGTCACGATCCAAACTATGGATACAGGCATGCCACGCAACCTCACAATCTCATTCACGCATATATACTAGCAAGAAATTCAAGGAATAAGTCTCCGTGTCGGCAAGAAATGAGTAGACTTGGTTAATCTATCAACAATAACCCAAATAGCATTGATGCCTTGAGAAACCGTAGGAAGACCCGTAACGAAATCCATAGTAATGTGTTTCCACTTCCATTCAGGAATCTCAAGTGGTTGCAACGGACCCTTAGGTACAAGATGCTCGCCTTTACACGTTAAGCAAGTTAAACACATCGAGATAAACTTTGCAATCTCTCTCTTCATATTGTTCCACCAAAATGTATGTCAAGATCACGATACATTTTAGTACTTCGAGGATGGATTGCAAATGGCGTATGTATTGCCTCCATCATAATCTTGTACTTCAAATCGAGTCGTTAGGAACACAAAGTCTAGAGTGGACTCAAGTATTCCTTCTTCATCAATTCTCGCTTCGAATAGCTCCTTCTTGTACTTTCTTCTTCATACGCATCATCACCCGAATTCGTTGGAAAGCAACCTTAACTTTTTCTATTAAAGTTGGCTCTACGCATATACTTGACATCATCGCACTCGTTCCGCATATGATCGATCTTCTACTCAATGCGCCGCCTACCACGTTCGCTTTACCGGGATGGTATTGAATAGTGTGGTCGTAGTCTTTCAATAGCTCGAGCCAACGTCACCGCCAGCATGTTGAGTTCTTTTTTGAGTGAAGAAATATTTAAGGCTTTTATGGTGCAATATATCTCCACTTTCTCCCCATATAGATAGTGCCTCAATATTTTTAAGCTTGAACGATTGATCACGCTAACTCTAGATCATGAGTAGGATAATTCCTCTCATACTCTTTAAGTTGTCATGAGGCATAGGCTATGACTTTCCCACTTTGCATGAGAACACATCCTAACCCTTTGCCGAAGCATCATTTGTGAGATAACAAATCCATCCGAACCAGATGGTATTGTTAGAACAGTCTTAGAAATAAGTCTCCTCTTAAGCTCTTGGAAACTCTTCTCGCATTCTTCACTCCAAACGAATTTTGTATCCTTCCGAGTTAGAATTTGAGTTAATGGAGTAGCGATTCGAGAAAACCTTCCACGAATCTCCGATAATAACCATTTAAGCCCAAAAAGCTACGTATTTGATCACCGACTTGGTTGCTCTAACTTTGTATTGCTTCAATCTTCACGGATCAACAGATACTCCATGTTTCGACACCACGTGCCCAAGGAATGCTACTTCCTCAAGCCGTAACTCACATTTCTTCAATTTGGCATATAGTTGGTTTTCACGAAGCCTTCGAGTACTTTTGGAATTCAAATGGTGCTCATGATCTTCACGGCTTTTGGAATATATGAGGATGTAAATCAATAAAGACAACAACGAATTGATCCAAATATTCCTTGAATATTTCAAAATAAGCAGTGGGTTCATATTAAAGGGAATATTCGTTTGGTCATTGGAATATTAAATGCTTTGTCGGGGAATATTCATACACTGGCCATGACCGTGTAGCCCATGCTTGAAGCGATTGGATGTATATAACCATAACATGACGTAAATTTTTAAATAAAAGAATTTCCTTTTATTTATTATTTTGAAATAGTATAGGTTGATTCGATGATTAATGTGGATAGTTAATATCGGTATTTAAAATTATAAATTCGATTATACTAAGCGTTGTTGAACGATTCTTACGCGGTTGCACCAATTAGATTCTTACGTGAAGAAGGCACTACTCAATAATGATTATAAAATATTCATTATCAATATTTTATTAGAGTTAATAATTTAATGCGTTGATATTTTATTCTTTGTTGTTTGATAATTAATTAATATTATTTTCATTATCGTAAAGCAATAATTCATATTAAAGAATAATATTATTAGATAACATTATGGGCAATGTCTAGAAAGTTACATAAGGAAGGTTTATTAAATAATTGCATGATGAAGAAGAAATTCTTATTGGAAAGCCCCTGCTTTCACGAGGCGCACGGTTGTCAATATTAATGAATGTAATATTATTTGTGAATAATTAATTATTGATTTATATGATGAGGAAAATATTGATTTTATGTGGATATAGATGAGAAAATTTTTAAATGACAATTGTTGAAAATAATATTTTATCTTTTACGATAAAATAATTCGATTTAAATATATTATTTTGATAATATATTACTTGGTGATATTTTTACAATGAATGTAGGATATATGATTATACGAGGAAGAAGAGTATTTTGTGGCATTAAATGTTTTAAAACATGTTAAACATGTAAATTGGACCCCATTTATCGATTGAAATTTGATTATATGCACGTAAAATCGCTTTGGTTTGTGGATTTTGGTCAATTTCTATTTGAATTTGAAAAACTTTCTTACGCAAAGTTGTAGAGAATTGAAATTCCTATAAAACTTGAGATTTGAATTTTCTGATGAAAGGGCTATTTATTATGAATTATTGAAGTTTCAAGTTCAAATAATTGATTTTGGGAGTTTAAATTATTTTGTTAAGAAAACGTTTTTGTATTTTTGGACATCATTAACATGTGTGGCTGGTGTTTTGACCAAAAGGTGGGCTAAGGAAAATTTGTATAATTATATTAATATTATATTAAATTTTAACTTTTAGTATTCTAAGCAATTTCCTATAAATAAAAGTCTTAGGTTAAATTGAAAATCACACGAAAGCTGAAGTTTCTCTCTATTTCTCTCGATATTTTGAGCGTATTCTTGTGAGTATTTTGAGTATACTTTGAGTATTGATATCGGTGCAAGGATTCATTCGCGTTAAAATCTTTCTTTCTTGAGGTAAGGGATATTATTTTTTTCGTAATGATATTATTTCTTCAATATCATTATCTTTGAAATGTTGATCTGAAGTTTTATCAAATTTGGAACTTTTTCGTAATCGGGTTTTTATTCATGGGTTCTTATTCATGAGTTACTATTCACGAGTTCTTATTCACGAGTTCTTATTCACGAATCTTATTTAGAAGCGTGAAGATGTTTTTGTGGAATTTCTATCTTTTGGTGTCGGAGTTACTATTCACATATCTGCCGACTATTCATTATATTCTGCACTATTCACGTATCGTGACACTATTCATAGAAAAAATAAAATTTCTTCTTTTTGTCCAAAATATCTATTACGGATACTAGCTCGATTGTATCCGTATTTTGATCATTCTTGAATTTTACACCACTATGATTATTTTTTGAGGTATTTTGGGCGTGGATAAAACCAATTCTGAATCCTTAATCCTTAATCCTTGTCATTTTGTTTCTTTGGATTCGTTTTAAAAAAAAAATATTTTCATCATCCTCATCTTAAATGATGATATTATGGAATATCTTTGGCTGTTGTGAGCAAAGATGAATGATTTCTTAAGAATATCTTTGGCACGTAAAAGATGAATGATTTGAAGAATATCTTTGATTCAGAGGTCAGAAGATGAGCAGGTGTTTAAATGAATAACATGACCAATGATGAATATAACGTAGTGCAAAGATGAATATTTGATTCCGGATGTATATTGATTGATGTTACGGGGATAAAAGATAGAGCGATGAACTTTTAAATTCATACGTAGAAGATAGTAGTTTGCATTCTCTACTTAACTCTTCTAATGAATTATTATTTCACTCGCGAATATTGATTTAAAATTTGTTGTCTATTGTATTCTATTATATTTTTTTTCCTGTTGAAGACTAACGATAATTTGTTGTATATTATCTTAGTCATAATATTCTTTCTTTAGCTAGTTGAGCTCACCTTTTCCTTTTGTTCCATTTTTCTCGAGGGAGAATATAATATGAATAGTAGTAGCCTGGGGTATGGAATGAAGGTTTTAGAAAGGATTGTTTAGTAGTCCTCACCATTTTGTAAATTAATGTATCAATAAATGTGATGAGGATTTATTTGAGTATAGATATTGTCTGTAAGATAATATTTGTATTCAAACTCACGCTTTTATCTTGTTGTAATAATAAAGTCAGTAGTTGTTTCGCATACCATGTATTGACAACTCGTAATAGGTGATGTATACCTATTTTGGGGCGTCACAATTAGTTAGTCGAAAAAGACATGACTAAGAATTCATAATGCCCATACCGAGTTCTCAAGGCGCTTTGAATATCCTCGCTTTTAATCTTCAAATTGATGATATCCGTAATCTAAGATCGATTTTTGAAAAGAATTGTGCCCTTGCAATCGGTCAAACAAGTCATCAATACGAGGTAGAGGATACCTATTCTTGATGGTGACATGGTTCAATTCTCGATAGTTAATATTAAAGTCGATACTCCCGTCTTTCTTCTTTACGAATAAAACAGAGCACCCCAAGGAGATGTACTGGGGCCGAATGAAACCGATGTCCAACAAATTCTCGTAGTTGGACCTTTAACTCCTCAAGTTCAATAGGAGCCATTCGATATGGGTTTTAGAAATGGGCTTTGTACCAGTTCAAGATCAATAAAGAATTCAACTTCACGTTCGGGGTAGGCGGGAAGTTCTTGAAATACGTCAGAAAGTCAATAACAACAGGAATATTATTCAAATTTGACGTGTCTTTATTCAAATCCATAACATGGGCTAAGAAAGCTTGACATCCGCTTTTTAATAAACGAATAGCTTTATGATTAGATATGATGGTGATCGATTTTAATGGTTTAGTTCATTGAATTGCATAACGGGTTGGTTAGGAATATGAAAAC
Organism: Panax quinquefolius; assembly: GCA_020205615.1. Taxonomy (NCBI): domain Eukaryota; kingdom Viridiplantae; phylum Streptophyta; class Magnoliopsida; order Apiales; family Araliaceae; genus Panax; species Panax quinquefolius. The sequence goes on from CM035163.1 coordinate 25,340,425, forward strand.
TAACAACCTTACGAAAACAATCAATTTTGGCATGATGAGTAGTTAACCAATCAATCCCTAAAATCACATCAAAAGCAAGTATCTTTAAAGAGATAAGGTCAATGTGTAAGGTAATGGTGCCAACTTGAATCAAACAAGATTTATAAACAAAGTGGATGTGATGAAAGTTTTCCTAACGGAGTTTCCACAGATAGGTCAAAGTCTAATTTCTCCGAGTCAAGTTTAAACGTTGAGCACATGCGGGAGAGATAAATGAATGGGTAGTAGACCAGTATCAAGTAAGGTATAAACTTCTCAAGAATTCATAAATAGCTTACCGTGATCACCTCGTTTGGGTTCCTCGATTATGACGATCACAACAAACGCTTCTTCCCTAATCGTTGACTTTGACTTTTCGGGACGATCTTTTTGAGTCACCGTCTCATTGAACTAGGTTTCGCCATCGTCACAATCTCTAGCGATATGTCCTTCCTTTCCACAACTATAGCATACCTTGAAGCTGTTGTGGGCGGTTTGACTGATATGTCCCTCTTTTCGCATTTGTAGATATGTAGGTGGTCGTTCTCCTCCCTTAGAACCGGGATTCACAAGACCGCTCGTCTTCTATATGGTCGTTGTTAAATCTCTCTTTTTAAAATCTCCTCTCGACTCGCTTCTTCGCTTTTATGGCTACGATTACCACCAGAGTGGTTACCATTTCATTCGTCTGTTTCTTTCTCCATTTGGTTATCATTATTCATTGATCGCTATCTCGGTACGATCCTGGTTGTGGTCCTCAATTGACTAGTACTCGTTATCTCGCTCTAATAATTGAGCCCTGCTTACAACATCTCGAATTAAGAGAAAATTTATGAGAAATGAGATATCGACGTATCAGGGTTTCAAACCTCTAAGAAACATCCGCATCATACGCTCCTCATTCTCCACCAAATGAGGTGCAAAACTGGATAACTCGCAAACTTTGCCTCGTCATCGAGACACCGTCATGTTGTTTTGTTCCAATCGATGAACTCCACTTCCTTCATACGATTTAACACTTTCGTGAAAGTATTTGTCATTAAATAACTCAAACGTCTCCCAAGACACGCCGAAAAGGGTGGATGGGTACGCTTTCACGACTCCCACCGATGAGTCGCTTCGCCATGGAACATAAGGTGGCGAATGGAACCTTCGTTCCTCTCCGCATCCCAAGACATCGAATATCTTGGTAATTTGTTTGACCCATGTTTCCGCGCATGATCGGATCCGGCTTTCCTTAAATTCGTGGTCCCAACTCTTTCAAAGCGCTTGGTTGTGACAACCCGTGAATTGCTATCATTTCTCCTCAGATTTTGAACACGAAGTTTCCTCTCGTCGATTTTGCATGAATCGCAAAAACTTCTAAACATCCCCTCGTTCATCATCTCGCTCAATGGTGTTGTTCACGGGAGGAACATTGCCACACTGTTGCACGTTCTCCCTCGTTGGTGAGTACAGCATCTCCACGGCCTCATTTCCATTGTTAATATTCTTAGTCGACATTCTCAAAATCTTTGTCATAAAACAAGGGTTAATTAAGGAAATCAATATATCACATAATATCCCTATATCTTGACCAACTAACAAATAAGCTTAGGTAGGACACCTTAGCGAAGGATTTACTCTGCCTCCCTCCTAGTTCTATTCCCCGATCTCCGCCAGAGATCATATCCCTAAGCTCGATACTAACCGTGACGCCCCCAAAATAGGTATACATCACCTATTCGAGTTGTCAATACATGGTACGTAAACAACTACAACTTTATTATTACAACAAGAAAGCGTGAGTTTGAATACAAATATTATCTTCAGACAATATCTATACTCAAATAAATCCTCATCACATTTATTGATACATTATTTTACAAAATGGTGAGGACTATTAAACAATCCTTTCTAAAACCTTCATTCCATACCCAGACTACGCATCGCTTATATTCTCGCCTCCCCGAGAAAAAATGGAATAAAAAGGAAAAGGGTGAGCTCAAGCTCGATAAAGAATATTATGACTAAGATAATATACAACAAATTATCGTTAGTCTTCAACAGGAAAAATCTAATAGAATACAATAGACAACAAATTTTAAATCAATACTGCAATGAAATAATAATTCATTAGAAGAGTTAAGTAGAGAATGCAAACTACTATCTTCTATGTATGAATTTAAAAGTTCATCGCTCATCTTTTATCCCCTGTAACATCAATCAATATACATCCGAATCAAATATTCATCTTTGCACTACAGCCAAAGATATTCATCGATTAGTCATGTTCATTTAAACACCTATTCATCTTTGCACACTACGGGCCAAAGATATTCTTCAGAAATCATTCATCTTTTTGACCACAGTGCCAAAGATATTCCATAATATCATCATTTAAACCGAGGATGATGAAAATATTTTTTTAAAGAAACGAATCCAAAGTGAAACAAAATGACAAGGATTAAGGATTAAGGATTCGTACTTGGTTTTATCCACGTCCAAAAATACCTCAAAAATAATCATAGTGGTGTAAAATTCAAGAATGATCAAAACATGGATACAATCGAGTTAGTATCCGTAATATATGTTTTGACTTAAAAGAAGAAATTTTATTTTTCTATGAATAATCAGATATCGTGAATAGTGTCAGATATCGTGAATAAGTGTCGATATCGTGAATAGTAACTCGACACCAAAAGATAGAAATTCCACAAAAAACATCTTCACGCTTTCATGAATAGTACTCGTGAATAAGAACTTCGTGAATAAGAACTCATCATTAATAAGAATCGTGAATAGTAACTCATGAATAGTAACCCATGAATAGTAACCTGACATGAAAAAGTTCCAAATTTGATAAAAACTTCAGATCAACATTTCAAAGATAATGATATTGAAGAAATAATATCATTACAAAAAAAAATAATATCCCTTACCTCGAAAAAGATCGACTTCTAGCTAGAATCTAAGGGTATAGTCTTTGAAGAAAACTTGCACCGTCTAGCAATACTCAAAGTATACTCAAAATACTCACAAGAATACATTTCGATAATATAGAGAGAAAACTTCATTTCCTGGTGTGATTTTCAATTCTAACCCAAGACCCTATTTATAGGAAAACGCTAACAACAAAAAGTAAAATTGAATATAATATTAATATAATTAAAAAATTCAAGCCCACCTTAAACCAACTGAATTCAGCACATTTGTATCACATGTGGGATTGCAAAAACGTTTTTCTTAAATAAAACAATTAAAACTTCAAAAATTAATTATTTGAACTTCAGAGCTTCAATAATTCATAATAAATAGCCCTTTCATCAGAAAATTCGAATCTCATGAGTTTTATAGGAAATTCAATTCTCTACAACTTTGCAGAAGAAAGTTTTTCCAAATTCCAAATAGAAATTGACCGAAATCCACAAACGGGTGATTTTACAATTTATAATCAAATTTGATTCAATAATTGTGTCCACCAATACACAAAACATGTGTTAAACATTTAATGCCACAAAATACTCTTCCTCCTCATATACTCATATATCCCACATTCATTGTAAAAATATCACCGTTAATATATTATTAAAATAATATATTTAAATGAATTATTTTATCGAAAAAGATAAAATATTAATTTTCAACAATTGTCATTTTAAAAATTTCTCCATCTATATCCACATAAAATCAATATTTTCCTCATCATATAAATCAATAATTAATTATTCACAAATAATATTATGAATCACAATATTGACAACCGATAGGTTCTCAGAAAGAGGGGCTTCCAATAAGAATTTCTTCTTCTACTGCGCGCAATTAGATGATCAAACCTCTCCTTAGATGTAACTTTCTAGACATTGCCAATAATGTTATCTAATAATATTATTCAGATAATATGAATTATTGCTTCGATAATGAAAATACGTGTAATGACAATTATTGAAACAACAAAGAATATAAAATATCAACGCAAAGAATTATTAACTCAATAAAATATCGAGCGGTAATTATCGTAACCATTATTGAGTAGTGCCTTCACGTAAGAATCAATAATTGGTGCAATACCGTGTCTTACTTGCTCAACAACACGTATTAGTGTGTTTTAACCACGGGTATTCCAACAAGATAATCTGTAATAACTACGCCTGTTATTTAAAAATAACTTATATTTGTCGTTTTCTTCATCCAATCACTTTTTCGTTATGGGCTCACACACGGTCATTTTCGCGCATCAATATTTAATATTCCTTGACAAAGATTTAATATTCCACGACCAAACGAATATTCCCAAACGATAATGAATATTTTATAACCACTTGCTTATTTTGAAATATTTGCGTATTTAACCCGTAGAATTATCCACATTAATCAAATCAACCCTTACTATTTCAAAATAATAAATAAAGGAAATTCTTTTTATTTAAAAAATTTCTGGTCTTACAAAGACTCCTCTTATTAATTTATATTTAATATTTCTAAAATATTAAATAATAAATATTAAGCTATTTAATTTATTTTATCACCATAGATTAAATTAAATATACATAACATATTATTACGATTATGCCATTAACTTCTTAAATAATTATTCTTCCTTTTATGGTGTGACCCTTTAGGTTCTCCATATTAAACCGGTTGTGAATAAATCAATTAGAAAATAATTTAATCTTATTTAAATAAATAAATTAAATAATTAATTTATTTAAATAAATAATATTTATTCTACAATAGGATAAGCCTCCCAATGATCAACGACTTTCCGGATAATATAGATTTCAACATTAATCATAAAAGAACCTTTGAGTAAATAGTTACCGCATAATTCAATCCTTCCACCATACAATGTCCCAATTAAATATAAGACATGGAATTACATGTCAAGTCTTATTTTATTTAATTATATGTATTTCGATCCTTAAATGCACAACTCAAATAATGCAAATTAGAAACTCCTTTCTAATTTCATTTTGCCTCGCCAAGGACTACTGGGTTGTTATTTATCGAATCACATAGGACATTTCTCTTCTTTATTAGAAGTGGTAGATTCTTTATCGATCATATATTATCTCCATGTACAACTTGTTATACCCAAGCATACCCTTTGATATACCCTAAGGATCTTAAGGAATAAGTCAAAGTATAACTCATCATACACAAGATACTATGATGATCTCAAGTCCAAGGATTACTTGTCTACTACTATCACTACTGAATTCCTATCGATGAGACAAGTAAAACTCCATTAGGTATTCCTTAACGAGCCACGTTCAAAGTGAACTTATTCTCTAATAAGCACCTACATACTTGCTTTAGTGTCTCCACACAAATGATCATGAGATCAATCATCCTCATCCAACGAAAAAGCAACGATGTGTACCAATCTATCCGGATTCACTAATCCCCAATTTAGTAATCCAATGATTGGGAACTATTTTAGTTTTAAGCTTTCTAAGAATTTAGATCTCATTAGAATGATCATCATCATTATTCTAAAAGCAAAGGCTTAAAACTATGGGTTTATCACATATTATAAAACAAAGATCATGTAGATAATTAAAAGTCTTTAATAAATTAATACTTTTTATTAATAAATGAATAAGATTGTTACAAAGTATATGCTTTATCATCAAACATGATTGGCTTGTGTGCATACTACTTTCAACTTAAACTGTTGCTTGTCCCCAAGCAACATAACATAATGCAATACAATGCAATGAAATGCAACTAATCTATATGCCTACGAATCCAGCAGTATTTGATAGAATCAAATCTATTCACTCTGCCTTAGAGCAATCAAGCAAACACGACAATACTTCATATCAAAACCAATCAACAATTTCCTAGTCAATCATCAAGTCTTAAACTGTTATTATTGGTATAGTGCGTGTGTGTGCTCAACAACCATGCTAACTGATATAAAATCAAATTTAACACATAACAAGTCTCTTCGAAGGCATCATACAGTGTAAACTCAAGAAATCCAAAAACAAGCTAGATCCAACTAAAATCAAACAATTACCAATATCGAGGGTCAACATGGGATACTTATGCTTTATTTTCAACTACGGGGGCTTTTTGCTCTTTTTTTCCCGCTTTATTCTCTTTTTTTTATATACACATAGCTATGCAATGTCTTATTCCCTTAGGCTTTTCAATGCTACCTTAACGAGCTTTCGACCAACAACTCCCAGACCATTAAGACCTTAGGGCGCTAGGTGTAAAGATAATCCCCTCGGGCTTACTTACTTAAGTAACAAAGGCCACAAAACTAGACAAGTATGCCACGGTGTTTATTCATACTTTTTTTTTCTTTTTCTTTGTTTTCTTTTTTTTTCTTTCTTCGTTTTTTTTATATAGCTTATATACCCCAAATATTCCTCCAAACTTAGGTTCTTGTCTAACTTTAGTCATCACTACTTATTCTTGTCATTCTTTCATTCAAACTAGCATTATCCTTTAGAGTCCCATTATGTATCAATTTAAACTCAATCAATCAACAAGTTATTTTTACTGTGATATCATTATTATACTAGTTTCAAATAGAAAAAGTTTCAATTCATAACAAGAAATCACATCAAAGCTCTAATAGTCAGTATTATACTTGTCTACCCAATTCCAATCTCATCATTGGCCAAAATAAACTTAACTATAACAAACCGCTGGACTTATGCAAAATGAACATAGTAACTAACTATTATTTTTGAATTTTTGATTTTTTGATTTTTTTTTTTAATAATAAACCTAAACTATATTAACAACATATGTAAAATAACATAACATAAACATGAAACTAAACATGCAATAACGAACTAAACAAAACTCCCCCAAACTTAGCAATTACAATGTCCTCATTGTAAGAATATAGCGATAAGTAGAAGAGAACTTCCCGTAATCGCCTAAGCGTGAGGTCCAAGTGGCGATGGTAATGACGATCATTTTCCTATCCATTGAACCTCCAATACCTACAATGAAGAGAGACAACATGTATTAGATTATAAGAGAACTTACTAAGCATATTAATTTCTATCTACTAAATAAACTAGTAAAGCATATAAATATAAAATTCTCGGTTGCCTCCCATTGACATTTGATTTATAGTCTTTCAAATTTGACTTTGTTACGGTCAATGCTATCCAATTCCTCTTCGAAAGTTGAGGAACCCTCCATCCATCGAAACTAATATAGCTTTTGGTAGGTTCCCATTTACGATAGCCATTGTATTAAAGTCACTTAGCATGTTTTGTTTAGATAAGATCACATTAAAGAACGTCCAACATCTAGGTGTTTTTTCCATTATGTCTGCGAATAGATTCTGGCATTGAGGCTTGTCAGACACAACAATCTCTTCTTCTATCTTCTCCAACTCATTGAACCATGGCTTCGAAGTTGTACTCGCTTTTACGTCACAAGGAGTATTGCCGACGACATGACTACCTAGCGGACAAGGTTTTGCAAATCTAACCCGATTCTTTAACTTTGGCAGAGAAGGAACTTGGGGCACTAATAACATCGGCTCCTCCTCGTTGGTAATCATAGTTAGTTCTTCACCGACCTTATTTTCATTATCCCCATTTGTCTCCTCTTTTTCAACATCTCGTGTCTCATCCAGTTGTAGATTTGGCTCTGCACTTCATCAATTTCGTCATCCATGTCATAAAGCCAAGTGTTTCGAGGAAGGTTGTTTATGACTTTGGTCACTTGCTTCTATCTCGATCCGCAAGTTTTAGAATTGACCCGATTTGATTAATCCTCTCTCCTCGAACTTGGACCACAATTCCTCCAACCTTGAATTTTCTTCTTTTAATAGAGGTTGAGATGAGAATTTGGCGTGTATGTTGGATTTGGAGTAGAGTATTGGTCTTGATAGTTGTAGCTCCATGAAGAATCCGGGTGATACCCCAAACTTGTTCATAATTATCATATGCATACCGATTGAGGTAGTTACCACCATCTTGCATCTGCCCGTAATTGATGGTGCATTGATTACTCGGGTGATTGCCAAAGACAATAGTCACAGCATAATCGCCATCCTTCGACTCTGTTGGGATGCGATAACGCCCAACTTCCTCGAAAGTTCTTTAATTTGTAGCCGACATCATGGAAAGTGTCGCGAGTTTGTCAATCTTCATTCCCTTGGTCGAAGTCACGTTAGTGTATGGCCATTGATACTCAAAGTCATCCATGGTACCTAAAATGAGAGAAATATAAGAAGAGAATTAAAAATTAAAAAAATGTTTAAATTAAGACTAATTTGATTGAAATTAATATTGGTAAAAAATATTAAACTAATTCCCAAGAATTGGCGCCTTAAAAACTTGTTGATCGATTTCAATCAATCAATGAATACGCAAAAGTATACACTAACAACAAGTAATAAAGTGAAAGTAGAGTATCGTTCCCACGAGGAATTATTTAATAAAAATTACCAATTACTAACTCTTAACCAAATCAATTTTATTTAAACAATCGCAAATTGTGATTTTTCTAATTAAGAAAACTAAATTAATCGATTAAAACTAAGACTTTAACGAATGAATTCAGATAAATAAAGATTAAGACTCCAATATCCTCAACTATGAACTATAAACCAATTATCCAATTATCCCAATTATTATGTCTACTGAATTGTTAACAGGAATTCTCAAATGCCAAAAGTCTTTTCTCAAGTGATCATTTGCCTTCTATTTAACCCAGATTAATTTTGTTATATCTCTATGCAAAACAATTGAATTAAACTCGCTACAATCCCAATTCCTTATGTGTTACATGCGACAAATAGATATTCTCATTCTATTCACAAACCTAATTATTCACTGTGCAAATAACTAAGTCACATGATATCATTTCCAGTTCTAACCCTAGAATTCCTTTCTCAATTCCTTCTAGAGTAACAAGGTAATTACTGATCAGATAATTAATCAATAAGCATAAGACAAGATAAACAACTCACTTTGACACAAATAATTGGAATAAATCAAATAACTAATTTATAGCCATAAAAGGTTCAATTGAAATCTTAATAAAAGAATTAGTTCATAATTAATGAATTAAAACTAAAAATCTACAATTGAATAGACATTAACAGATAAAAGTATGATAAGAGAAGGGAATAGAATCTGTTGTCAGCAAATCTGATGCTCCCATCTTGCTCTTGCTCTTGCTCTTCAATGTTCTTCAATTTGTTTCAATCTCCAATAGCTAATTAAGAACTAGGATTATGTTCTAATCTAATGGAGTGTATCTCTAGTCTAATCTATGTCATCTCCCTCTTATTTTATGTCTTACATCATGCATTTATAGGTTACAAGTCCAATTTTTAGTTTAGGAACAAACCCAATTCAATTTGGAGTCAAAAAGGTGTCAAAATTACCAAAACGCGCCGTCCGCCGCACCAACCTCTTCCCCAATACCAAGCGCTGGGCATGGCGCTAAGAATCTGCTCCCTAGCGCCCCGGCGCTGAAAATAAGCCTGATTTGGGCGCCCCGGCGCTGCCCCATGTTCTGACATTTTCTGCTCCGACGTCCTCTGGTAAAACGGCCATAACTTTTGATTTGGGAGGAGTTACGGGGCCTGCCACCTATCAAATCGAAGATATCGACGAGATATACAACTTTCATTCTTTGAGGATTGAGAAATTCTAGGCGGGTGAAGGCGAAAATTGAGCTGGAAGTGACTGCTATGCAAATGACCACTCAAAACCATGACGTTCGACGTCCGTTGGTACAACGATCATAACTCTTGCATCCGAACTCTGATTGGAATGATTCAAAATATTTCGGAAAGCTAAGACGATGCTCTTCAATGTAAGCTAAGTTCCAAACCAAGAACATGAAGTAAACATGAAAGCCCAAATGATGTCCGGTTTGCTTTTCTTTGCATTTTCTTTGCTTTTCCTTACCAATAGTCGCTCACACCGCTCCCAAACGTATAACCTACAAAATAAACACAAAATGCATGAAAAGTAACTAAGACACATAAATATAAGCAACTAATTCAAGTAAAAGATACCGGACAAGTGTATATAAAATCCACTTATCACATGCGTAGGAAAAATGGAACAAAAAAAATGACTTAAAGGTGCAGAGATCAGAGGATGAAATAGGGACCATATTTGGAGTTTTTTATTGCATTAAAGTAGCCACTGTCCAATGGGCGGTTGGATTTAAATTGCCTTGCTAGAGGATTAAAGAAACAAACATTACTAACCTGCATCAGATGCAAGGTAGAGAGCAGCCATAGCAATATCCCATTTCTCCCCAAATTTATATAATGTAGTTTACTTACACCAGTAGTGTCACCAATAGGTCCTGGTGCAATCCCATTGACTCTGATATCATAATCCGTTCCCCACTCTAATGCCAAGCTTCTTGTAATGCTATCAACAGCTGCCTGGTGAAAGGCAAAACTGTGAATATATAATAAAATATCAAAATAATATTTTTACAAATTAGAACAGCACGAACAAACCTTGGCAGCAGAAACATGGATTTGATACCAAGTTTCTCTATAATGCAAAGTTGCACTTATGTTTATAATAAGTCCGCCACTGGATGAGTTTTTCCCTGGTCCCCCTTTCTTTAGGTATTTGAGTGCTTCATGGCACATGGTAAAAGTGCCAACCGCATCGATATCTATTACTGCATTGACCAACCAAAGATACATAAATGCTTAGTATATACCTTTGAGAACCTCCCATAGCATGAAAGGATGCAAGGAGATGTCACATGGAAAAAAGACATTAGCATCTGATGTTAATATTGATCAACGAATAAAGTGCAATTTGAAAACTACAAAATGTTGTTTTTCAATAACATTTATTAATTCATTTGAGAATTTGCATGTCCCCTACAACATATTTCATTGGTCACAAATAACATTTGAATAATGTTAAAATTTACTCCTCAAATTTGAGTAGAAGTTACTCCAGTGATGTCAAATACCTTTTAAAAGTTTTACAAGAGAGCTAGTTTCAGCAAAAGACTACATAGATAATAGATTCTTATTTTGACCTTCTTTAAATTTCAGGACGGCTAAAACCAGACCTAGAAGAAGAAACTGAGCTGTAATTAGTAATACTTTCTTCACCAAGTAAAAGATCATTGAACCCTATCCTGACATGAAATGGATGTTTAGGTTCTTTCAACTTAAGGATAATACTCTAGGTCTAGAAATACATATCAATTATTGGTCAGTAACATTTAGAACTTACATGAATGTGTTGCAATAGTATTAACTCAAAGCTTTTAATACAAGGATTTTGTGAAATATTTTTAACCTTACAAAAGAAAAAACTATTTAGAATGTAAGAATGCTATAAATCTTGGTGTTAAAGGAAGCAACCTGTCCGGAAACCGTTAGGGGTCAAATCCTCTGCTGGAACTAGAAAATTGCCAGCTGCAGCATTCACAAGAATGTCAAGCTTACCAAAATGCTCAACTGTTGACTCCACAACTCTAACTGCATCATCTCGTTTATGGACATCTCCTCAATCCCAAAAGCCTGCAATGAAGCAATAATAATGTGATTCTGAAGTCATGAAACCAGAACTTAATCCAATCATCCACATAAATTGTTGCATGATATATAACAACTTAAACGAGTTGATTAATTGATCAAATGCAAAATTATTAAATATCTAAGAACAAAGTAAGAACATCGAGTGAGAATACAATAAGATTATTAAAATAACACGAGTGAAACTCTGAAGTCAAAATTCGCAACATTGTTGAAAGAATTTCAGGCACCTATATAATTCCATTTTCAGTTTATTTAATGATTGTCTATATATAGAATACCAGATTCTTTCTCCAAAATAATGTATCTACTTTTAAATCTCTATGAACAACTAAAGGAATTGAGAGGTTCTTTCTTGGGGAGAATCATTACTTCATATATGAAACACAAGGATTGACTGATATTTGAACGAGGGTGGAATGCAATGGATGGTAGCTTAGTATGTAAATGAGTAATCATAAATTCAACTTGAGCAATGGAATACATTAATCTACTTATCTCTTTATTACTTTCTCTGCTCTCTGAAACTCAAATCTCTCCCTCGTTATATTCTTCTTGTCTCATTTCCTGCCTCTCTTTTTCTTTTTTTAATAGAAAATCTCAGTTATGAATTGAGACTAAGATCAACTCAGCTCATAACATAAAAGAAGACTGCACTAGACTAACATTCATTTTCAAGCATAGTTCAAAGACCAAGTTTCTTGCTACCAAATTGATACTTGACAACATATATCACAAATATTAATAGAAAACATAAAGTCTAATATACCTACCAACTGACCAAGATCAAAAAGTTTGTGCCTTTCAGGTTTGAGGTTTTAGAACGCAAAACAATTATATTAAAATTGAATTTGAAACATATAAATTGATGAAAATTCAATGTATAAGAAACTTTCCAGTCAAAAGAAAAAAGTTAGCTAAACAAAAGGCAAGGAAATGGGAACCAAGAAAGTAGTACTCCCTCTTTGTTCCACAAAAAGAGTCTCATTTGTCAATTATTTTTTTCCCATAGTTGTATAGAATAAAACAATGTCTACAAATTTGTCATCATAATAACATTATCAAGTCTCACTGCTACAGTAACAACTTATTATTTTTAACAATACACATGAAACAGAAATATATCTTTAATATCCGCAAATTTTGTGAATGAGAAATGGACATAGTATTAAATTGGCAAAAACAAACACTAAACTCAATTGGGATGCTAAAATGTAGACAAATTTTGAATAAACAAAATAAAATAATGGGAAAAAAAAAACTTTTCTTTCCATATTGAAAGCAATAAAGAGAAACCCATATGGGAAATGTTGGGAAAATCACCTGAATACCAAGAAAGGTAAGAGCAGATACAGCAGAATCAACCACATGTTTGCGTCGACCCATTATAGCTATGGAGGCTCCATGTTTACCCAATTGCACTGAAATTTCATACCCAATTCCTGATCCACCCCCAGTTAAAAGGGCAACCTTTCCTTTCAGGATATCCCCCTTGAATGGAGAAGGAGAAGAAGAAGAAGAAGACGCCATTGAAACGTTGACAAAGAGGGGTACAGAAAATGTAACACTGTAACTTTGGAGATGAAGGGAATATATAAATGGCAAAATCAGCCGTTTTGGACTATTACCTGCCCAAACATACGGGAAGTCTGTATATACTATTTTAATAAGGAATTATTTTAGCAATGAATCATATCAGAATTGGGTAAATAGCGAAACTCTCCCTCATGTTTATATTAAATTGTAATATAGACGCTAATATTTTAATTTTTACAATATCATAACTAATGTTTTAATTTTTTGTAAAACTGACCCCTCTGACAAATTTTGACTACTCGTGTAAGTTTCATGGGCTGATTTTAGGGGCAAACTTGTCTATTTACATATAAATTTATTTTCCTACCAGCCTCAAGGGCAAAAGTATCCTCGCAATAAAAACAAATTTATAAAACATTAAATCTAACATCTTAACAAAAATAAAAAAATGTGTCATTTAAGCAAATAATTAAGAATTCTAAATAAACAATAAAGTCAAAGAAATGCAATACAATATTAAAAACAAAATACATAAAATTATTTTTAAATGTAAAACAACCAGTCATGTCCTTTCATTACTGATATAGATATGATAATTAGTGTAGCTTATATATTTTATTTAGTATTTTGTAAGACAAAAATAATAATTGAATGTATGTTTATTAATTATGGAAATGATTATTTTACCCTTCTATTTTTTTATTTATTTTATTTGCTAAATTTTTACCCTTTCTATTTGGTGGGAAAATGATTTTAAGTGGTAATAGAGTATTTTGCCCTTAGAAAACGCACATGTTATGCACATGTTTGGTCCAAATAGATAAATATATGGGGATAGTCTTGCAAAAAATTATAACATTATAAAAATTGAAACATTAATATCTATATTGCAATTCACTGTAAACATGAGCGAACAATTTTGCCGTATGCCCATCAAAAATTTGATACTATAAGATTTTATTTTTATAAATGCGACTCATTTTTAAAAAAAAAAATAAAAACCTTACATTATTACAAAAGGAACCTGGGGATAATGAATTATGAACTATCACATTAGGTGTAGACTTTTTTTTTATATATATATTTAGTATCAGATTTTTTAATCTCAAATGTCTTCAAATTGATGTGATATTTAATATTTAATTAATATTGTGTTACATAATAAATCGCAAAAACTATATTCAACTTATGTAATAAAGGCATATTATTTAATACAATTTTTAGAAAGAAAAATTGACACATGAACATATACCCTTTTATTTAGATGGGAAGAACATAATAATGTGAAACATCAATTTTTTTACTCATAAATTATGTAATTTTAACTATTATTATTATTATTTTACCTTTTAATTAGTTATTAGTATGTTTACTACTACTAAAATATGTATTTTTTAAACAACAGTAAAGTAACTCGATGATAAATACTTAAATAATATAGTAAAAGAAAATAAATAAACATCAATTTTTTAATTTGGTGATGTATATATATATATATATATATATATATATATATATATATAATTGACCTTTAAATGATAATTGACGTTCTAGATTTTCCATTAATCACAAAACAGCAGCAGAAGAAGAAGAAGAAGAAGAAGAAGAAGAGTACCTTCCTTCTTATCATAAAAATGGTTGATTTTAATGTTTCACATTAATCCTAAACAATACTAGTATTAATATATCCTTTCTCTCTCTAAAAGGTCCTTGTTTTCCCTCTAAAATGAAGTCTAAAGTATAACCATGAATTCCTCAAATCTTTACCAGGAATCCATAAGCCTCGCAGAAACCCCCAATTAAATTCAACAATCAGAAAAACCCAAAAGATCACATTTTTATTTTTATTATTGGGATTATGTATAAATACGGAGCTGTAATGGTATTCAGATTTTGTACAGCTCTGAGGGGTCTGGGCTCGATCATGATCTGGTTGGTTCTCGGAGTTGTCGGCGTATGCTGTCATTTTAGCCTATTATTTCCCAGCTTTAACGATGGTGGACTTGATTCGATTATTGCTCTAGTTGTTATGTTTTTGTTTCGTGTTCTGGTAAAGGAACGCAGAGATCATTTGAGCTAAAATAAAATTGTATTGGGATAAAAGAGGAATTTTGTAATATTAAACATGTTATTTTTGTCCAAAAAATATATAAAACCTATTAAGAAAATTTAGCTGCATGGGTGCAACAGGGCTGGCTAAACAATTAATTTACCCATTTCTTGTAATATTGGTTGAAAGATTTAATCTTTGGATGAGTGGCCAATCCATTGTATTTGTTGCTAATTGGGGTTGTAGGATTTTCATATTTGAGATCCTCTTTTATTTAGGAACAATGTTATGCATATGCTATAATCTATTACAGGACTGACTATCAAGTATCAAGGACATCATAAAGGCCTAGTCACGAAAAAAAGAGTGTTTCCTCTAATTATTGGTTATGGCTTGCAGTGGCAAACTTTATGCCTACACTGAGTTAACTGAGACAATCTTGCCTTCATAAAACAATTAATTGGATGTTTGAAGTTATCTTATTCAAAACAATGGTTGAGGCATTAAGTATACAATTTAGCCTTATCAAGCACTCACTGCAAGGAAATTAGGCGAAGGATATGTCATTGAATTGAAATGAGTAAACCTTCATGCATGCCCCTCAAGGTTCTCTCTTCTGATGGTTATTTGGAAATGGTTTTAAAACATGAACTACGTTTAGCAAACATAGAGAGTTCAAGCTATCAAGAACAAAGAATTAATTTCAATGTATCTTTTTATAATATCATTTTTAATCATCTATACATTTTATTTTAATTTATCTGTTGAACACTTGTTTTAACTTACCAAACACTTTTATTTATAAGTCAAACTTATATTTTAACTTATAATTCATTGCCGAACAAGCCCTTCCTCCCCTCCGCTATCACATAAACCCTACTCCTCAAGAAGAAAGAGAGGAGAGAGAAAGAGAAATGGGAAGCGACAGTAAAGCAGAAAAGTCAGAAGACAGGGAGAAGAAGGTATTAGCTTTGGCCCCAATTGCTAAACCCCTTGCCGGCAAGAAGCTCTCCAAGCGTGCCCTCAAACTCGTCCGCCGAGGTTTATACAAACCTCTCTTTTTCTATCTCCTCTCTCTCTATATATACACTGACATGAAGATATATTTCTTCAATTTGTGGGTTTTCTTGAATAATTTTGAATTGGGTCTATTTCTTTCAGCTGCCGAGCAAAAATGCTTGAAGAGAGGTGTTAAGGAGGTGGTTAAAAGCATCCGTCGGGGTAATAAAGGGTCAGTTTTCGTTTTTACTAGATTTTATTTTGTCTCTGGTGTTGGGTTAATCAGCTTCTTGTTTTCCTTAAGTTGATTTAATTTGTTCAACTTTTATCATTTTAGTCGTTGATATTGAGAGTGAGGACTAAGTAAAAAGGTATCAGCTTGATTCCTAACATTTGTTTTGGAGATTTTGATATTACACCAGTTTGCAATTTGGATTCCTTTTTCTCTTTTGTAGTTTAAGTAGTGTAGTTAGTATTAGTACTTAAAATTAGAAGATCCTAGATGAAATATACATTGTTGGGGGCGTGTTCTTTGGAGCTATGGGTGATCAAAACATGACACAGTAGAAAAATAAAATGATTACAGCAAACTATAAATAAAGGTACTTGAAATATTGTAGTGACTGAAACTCTTCATCGACTTTCTACTGGACCTCATCAACTTCAAACAAGTCTTTCTTCTTTAGTCAGCTGAGTGTATCATTACATGAGCATGCTTAATCTTCTACCACTACATGCTCATTGTGTTTAGGAATTCCTTCAACTCATTAAAATCTTACCAAAAATTTTAAAGAAATTTCATGACGTTTAGTGTGAACTATATTTTTTCACATGTAAATGCTCGGTTAGTCGAGGGAGATGAAAAAACAGTTTTTTTCTTAATGCCTAATTATTAGCTTTTAACTGCTTAGATGTTCATTATGAAGGATGTATCCTGAGATTTCAGCTTTTGTCCTGGAATTGCTTTTGAATCCTTGGAAGTTTGATATGGACTAATATAATTGTCGCCTTTTGATGCAGATTATGTATTATAGCAGGGAACATTGCTCCTATTGATGTGATAACTCATGTTCCGATTTTATGTGAAGAGGCTGAAATACCCTACATTTACGTCAACTCCAAAGAAGCAAGTATTTTCCCTGATTATCTATTTTATGCATCTATTTTTATCTTGAGGTAAACTGGACTTCTCGCTTTTGTTACTGATTTTATGCATCAATTTTTCCCCTGTTCAAGATTAAAATTTGAGTAAAGTGTATTTTATTAGTTTTCCTTTTCATTTTTTTTTCAAAGATTTCTTGGTGTACCTTTTTTACATATATTTTATTTTAGTGTCTAGCAAGTTCCTAGTTAAGGTTCGGCTTCGGCATCCTATTGATTATTGAACTCATTTGTTTCTGTTTCCTGGCTTCATTTTAGAGAAATGGGTTTGTCACCTGTATTGACTGCACATGTGCATTTGATGAAAACTGCATTGCTCCATGATTAACAAGTTTCCAACTGAAATAGTTAACCTAAACCTGAATACATAATATGAGTCATCATTCTACCATATATGCCGTAATTGACTCAATTCCAGGAGGTTTTGCAAAACATGTTTCTCACAATATTTATATCTATCCGTTTTGTTTAATGTTATTCTGTTTTGTCCTACACATTGGCGTGTAGAAGTATGGGATTGGTTAATTATTACTTTTCTTAGCCTGAAAATTTGACACGGCATTAAACTTTTTGTCTCCTATTATTATATTTTTTTTCTTTCCTTTTATCTGTTATGCATTCTGTTTTTCTGAGGTATATATATATATATCTGTTATGGATTCTGTTTCAGGATCTTGCAAATGCTGGTGCCACCAAGAGGCCAACATGCTGTGTTTTGGTGCTAACCAAGGCCACCAAGTGGGAACTTGCTCAAGAAGAAGAAGAAAAATTGAAATCCGACTATGATCAAGTTGTATCAGATGTGTCGGAGCTTGCTAGTTGTATGTTTTAAGATCATATTTTAGTTGTCTTTGTTTTGGCCGATATATATGGATGTTTCATAGTACAGCAATGAATTAATTATTAGCTTACATTCTGCCCATTGGTATCTGCTGTCTAGGACTCTAAAATAATTTCTTTGGATTTTATTAAATTTAGTTTATTTGCAAAAGGGAATTGAACTTCATACATTTCAATATATTTGAAAGCAGGGGAAAAAAATAGCAGCAAATGAGCATGCAGTGGTAGAAGTTTTTCAGCCTATTTGGACATAAGCCCTTCAAAAAAGATGGTTGCTTAGAGGTTTTTAGATTAATCTTTTTTTTTATCCTGTAATATTTAACCCCTTGCTAGATTTGGAGAAATACTGACAAGGGTATAATACAAAATAAAATTGAAATGATGTACAAATTCCATTGTTATGAACACCCTTGCATTTAGTAGTCAATGAGATTTTCTTATGGAATGAAACTTGCAAGATGATCATTAATATTGCCATTAATATCCACCACCAAGGCACCAACACATCCACATAGGGTTTCGACTTAGAAAATCTCCGATCCAAATCAATTTTTTTCTCTCTCCTCTGTTCAACAATGGCGCTACGAAGAACAATCGCCGGCCATTTCGATCCAATAGAAACAAAGATTCGGAGTTCCTCTGGATTCCGGTCGGTGACAAGTTGAGGGAAAAGCAGGTGGCCAAATAGCATAGCATTGCAGGTGGCCAAAAGAGGGAGGAAAATGGTGGTCAAAGAAGAGAGAGACGGAGGAAAATGGCAGTCAAAGAAGAAAGAGAGACGTGTCTTTTTTTAAAATCCATATCAATAATGAGGTGTTTTGTTCTTTTTTTTAATAGCCAAGTAAGAAAATTAGACAAATTTTTTGACGTCCGTCAGCTAAATTGGACGGAATGACCCAATTAATAAATTTTAAAAAAATTGGTGGGTTAATTTTATTTTTTTAAAGTTTAGTGGGCTAATACGTACAAAGTGACAACTACAGTGGGTAAATATAATTTTTGCCTCCAATTTTCATGTCCACTAAGAGTTTTTGTTCACTTTAATCTACAGACTTCTACCGATTTCTATCTATATCAAGAATTTGATCAACTGAATTGGAGAGGAGTGGTGCTTTTTTCAACTTAGAGCATTCACAATAGTTTCTTTATCTCTATCCCTACCTTGCGGTCATTCTGCAGAATAGGGATTCAATTTTTTCACCATATACCCAACATGTTCCTTATATTGATTCCTTAAATAATGAAATTTAAAAGTTAAAAGTTAAAATTTGAAATTTAAAAGTTCCAACAGTCAAAGCATGTTTTGACCGTTGTAACTATTTGACCTTTGTATTGACTTCATGCGTTAGAACTTATGATAGATGTAATATACTACAACCTCTTGTTTTTAATTATAAAATCGCTATTAATTTATTAATTTTTTTGAAATAAGTATGTGATATTTTTAAATTTAAATTTAATCAATAGATGTAAGACCCCAACTTTTATGAATAAAGATGAATTTTCTATAATTATTATTTTCGAATGAATTTGATATAATGTTATAGTTGTGGGTAATATTTAGAAATTTTTTAAAAGCATGCAAGTTGTTTATAATATTCGATTAATTTTAATATTCGTTTTAACGAGGGAATATTAAATGCGATGGCACAATCATCGATCGATTGACCTTATTAAATAATTATCATTTGAGAAAGAAACGACAAAAAATATTTTATGAAAATAACGGCGGAAGTTTTACTGTTAATCTGTTGAAACACCTAGTGTTAAAAAATGCGAGGAATACGCGTGGTTGCATAGTAGCACTCAGATTGATTATTGATGCTTACGTGAGAAGTCACTCGGTTTTGTTTAATTATTGCTTGAAGAATTCGATAAGATCTCACGTTATTTGATTTAATTATTGTCAATATTTTATATATTATTAAATCAATAATTGAGATAACAAAATTGTTAATATTATTATTTGCATTATTAATGATGTTTAGAAGTTTTGCCAAGGAGAGGTTTGGTCACCTAATTGTGCGCCAATAAGGAGAAATTCTTATTGGAAAACCCCTCTTTTCAGGAAATCTAAGCGCAATCGATTAATAGTGTGAATTATGATAATGATGAATAAGTTTTGTTTTATTAGTATTATTAATGTAATAAAAGCAGAAAAACTTTTTATATAAAAAATGTAATACTTTTATAAAGTTATTTGTTTTATTAAATTTAATAAGTAAAATCTTTTATATAAAAAATGAATATTTTTATAAAGTTATACATTTTATTAGACAATAATTAGAATATATTATATTTTATTATCACATAGTATTTGCATAAGTACTCTCGTATAGTGTTTATATAGTAAAATCTTTTTATATAAAAATGTAATACTTTTATAAAGTTATTCGTTTTATTATATTATAAATAGAATATATTATATTTTATTGTAAACCAATCTTGACCGTCCGTTTAAAAGTAAATCAATCCTGAGATGATTCATGGATTGGTTATTATTCATCCATTCTTCATAAATAGAAGCTCATTCCTTCATTATTTTTACTTAATTCGGTGAAACTTTAGAGAGAAAGCGTAGAGAGAATTCTTCTTCTATAATCTTGGCGTCTTTCTTTAGCGTTTAAGAAAGCTTTGAGCGTAGTGCAAGTTTCTTCAAGTATATCACCGCCTACTGGTCGAGTACTCTTCTTTATAAGGTAAGGGTATTATTTTTCATATTCATGAAGAGAACTTCATTATTCCGGTCTTTATTATTACGTTGGAATAACTCAGATATCGTGCCAGCTACCCTATACTTGGTGAAATTCTTACGTTATTCCATTCTTTATCATTATGTTGGAATAAACTCGTCATCATCAAGATCGCATACATGGTGAAATTCTTTTGTTATTCCATTCTTTATTATTCATTTGGAACATCTTGTTTGTGCGTTTACGTACGACCGATTCCGTTATTTATTATTCTGTTGGAACATCCTCGGTCATGCGAATTTCCCCGACCGGTTCCGTTATTTATTATTACATTGGAATATCCTTTGTTTGTGCGTTTTACCGAATTCAGTTCCATTATTTATTATTCATTGGAATAACCTTCAGGCGGTTTATCGCGACGCCCAGTGATTTCTTTTGTTATTCCATTCTTTATTATACTTTCGGTTGGTTAAAGTTTTGACTTCTATACTTCATGAAATTAGTGGAATATCCTCGATAATCAAGGCTTTATCCGAGATCTTTTCATGAAAATATTCTTCGAGCATTCTTGAATTTTACTCTACAAAGAAGTATCATGTCGACAATTTGGATGTTATTAGTTCTCGGATAAATTAATTCTTGAACTTGTTTTATTGAATTCTTATATCATTGTCATCATCTTCATGTTTATACTATGTTAAAAGTCATTTGTGGCTGTGAAGTGCATAGATGGACTTGGTATGATTATTATGACTGTGGATTAGTGGTATAATCATTTAATAGTAATGTTACAAATAATATGGTTAAAATTCTCATTGATTCAGTAGTGCATTGATGGACAGTTGTTGACATGATCATTTGACTATTGATGAATACACAAATATCCTGATTCGTAGTGCATGAATAATTTATGGTTGTGATACTTAAGGAATATCCTCGGCCGTAGTAGGTGGGGATGATGTGGATTATTTATAATTCGAGTCCCAAATGATAAAAGTGATGAAAAAACCTTTATATCATAAAAGATAGTAGATTTTATTCGTACTTGACTCTTTTAATGGATTCGCTTGTTCATTGCAGTTAAACTTGATGTTTGTTATATTTTATCGGTTTAACATTGTTGAAGAGTAATGATAATTTATTCTCGCATTATCTTAGTCATAATATTTCTTATCGGGCTAGTTGAGCTCACCCTTTCTTTCATTTGTTCTCTTGTGAAATGAGAACGTAGCGAGTGACTAGTCGGGAAGCAGAGTGATGGTCCGGATGATAGTATTAGTAGTCCTCACTATTACATTAAATAGTGTGTCAGTAAATGTAATGAGGACTTATTCTGAGAGTGAATATTATCTAGAAGACAATATTTGTATTAAAACTCGCAGCTCTCTTATTGTATATTAAAGATTGTATTTGTATTCTGTACCATGTATTTGGCAACTCAGAATAAGTGATGTATACTTATTTTGGGGGCGCCACAATAGATATTTAACTTATTTAGCAAAAAATAACTATTACATATAAAATTTATTATTTTTACATTTTTTAGCAAAATTATTAAGTTTGAGAATGTATCAAATTGACTTATAAAATTAATAATAATCTTATAATTTATAAAAGAGAGTATAATTTATTAATTGCATTCCATTGTAAAATAACTTTTATTTTATTTTAAATTTTAAGTAATTTATTAAGTGGATATTGAATGGATTGTAGTATAAATGTACATACAAGATCAATATTAACTTTTAAAAGTTAATTTGTAATATTTTTAAATTTAAAATCAATATGATTCATTTAAATTTTGAAAATAATAAATTTTATAATTAATAGTGCTTTTATAATATTTATAATTATAAGGACATAAATTAAATAAATTTATATCAATTTTAAATTTGAATACGTTTGAAATTAATTTTTAAAAAATAAGTCAATATTAATTTTATAATTTGAAAATGAAGTAGTAAAAAGTCATGTGACAATAATGTCAAGATGTGTATGATTGATGAGTTGTCCACTTTCATGAGAGTATGAAATGTCATTTTGCATATATTGATAACTGTCTTTTGACTCTCTCACCCTCGGAAGTAAAATCTTATATAGAGATTAAAATAGGAAGTTAAATAAGGATAAAAAATTGTTGGATAATGATTTGTTGATGTATTCTTCAAAATTGGGGATAAAGAGTTTATTATGGAAACTATTGTGAATACTCTTATAATTTTATTTTTTTTGGACATGAGAAAAAACAACTTATAACTTATTCTATATTTTAAATTTTATTTTTTTTAGTTTATTTGTCAAATACCAACTTATTCTCATAATAATTTACTTCTTGTTTAGCCTAAATCATAAGTTAAACTTATATTTTATAAATTTATTAATTCCATTTCATTTCATATGATTCGCGTTTTATGATTTAATCAATGCACCCAACTTTTATTCTTTATTTTATATTATAAGTATAAAACAAACAGCTTAACCTGTTTGCTTTAGTTTTAAGCTCCCTGTATGACCATTCAAAGAGTAAAAACCTATTTGTTTTAGCACAAAACTCTTTGCCTGTCAATTCAGACAAGCTAACCTGTCTGCATTAGTACAAAACTCCATGTCTCCTGAAGCGAAAGCAGTCATTTTTTTCGATATCGTCGCACCTACTTTGCAACGTCATAACTTGACTCTTTATTGTCAAAATGAGTCCGTTCTCTTGTCATTTTCTTCCTTGTTACATCTACTACAAATCCCCATGGGTGGAAAATTTTTCCAAGCTCATTCTTTGGCCAAAAAAGTGACACAAAAGTCCCTACCCGAAACAGTTTTACAGTTTTGACTAGTCCCCTTCTGAAGGGCATATCTCCCACCTCCAGACTCGGAATGAGGTCATTCTTATATCCACGGACTCGTTACTTAACGTACTACATAACCCTTAAAACGAAAAAAAAATTCAACAAACAATTTAGAACAAAAAATTGCTCAAGGACAAGGGGTTACACTAATTTTGTTTTTAACTTTTTAACTAGTTTTACTTAAAAATTCATGGCTTTGTTATACAAGTTTTTGCCTCCGTTTTGTGAAATTCCAAATTTTACGAATAAAGATTTAATTTTTTCAAAATATTTTTTTTCAAAGTTATGGTGTGGATTTGAGATAATGTTATAGTTGTGAGTAATATTTATAAATTTTGAAAAGTATGCAAGTTGTTGTATAATATTCGATTGGTCGGGGAATATTCTTTTTTTCGAGAAATATCCGTACGACGATATAATAATTGGTGGACCCCAGAACGGAATTATTGTCGGATTGAGAAAACGACAAAAATATTTCTATGAAAATAACGGCGGAAGTTTTACCGTTAAAACTGTTGAACTACCCATTAGTAAAAAAAAAGAATGTCGCGTGGTTGATATAGTAGCACACCGGTATTGATTATTGATGCTCACGTGAGAAGTCACTCAATTTTGTTCAATTATTGCTACAAGAATTGTCGCTTTGCAAGTATCTCACGTTATTTGATTCAATTATTGTCAATATTTTATATATTATTAAATCAATAATTGAGACGACGAAGTTATTAATATTATTATTTGTAATATTAACGATGTCTAGAAGTTCTATCAAGGAGAGGTTTGGTCACCTAATTGCGCGCCAATATGGAAAAATCCTTATTGGAAAGCCCCCTCTTTCCTGGGAACGACCTGGTCAATTAATATTATGAAATATAATTATAATGATATGTGTTGTTAAAAATATTGAGGTGATTTTTTATGAGGTATTTGTTGTGTTTTTGGACCCCTCATTTATCCATTTTCAAAATAATCGGTAGAAAATTTTTCAAGATTTTTGTAAATACATATGGGGCCCACGTGTGACTTTGGAAATCTGATCATTTTGGGGGGGTCACGGAAGTTTTTTTTATATATATATATTATATATATAAATTTTGTTTTATTATTATTATAAATGTAATAAAACAGAAAACTTTTTATATAAAATGTAATACTTTTTATAAAGTTTTGTTTTATTTGATTATAAATAGAATATAATATATTTTATTATGCATAGTATTTGCATAGTAAAATCTTTTTATATAAAACATAATACTTTTATAAAGTTATTTGTTTTATTAGATTATAAATAGAATATATTATATTTTATTATGCATAGTGTTTTGTATAGTACTGCATAGTATTTGCATAGTAAAATATTTTTATATAAAACAAAATAATTTTATAAATTATTTGTTTTATTAGATTTTAAATAAAATATATAAATATATATATATATATAAATATATTATAAATAAAATATATTATATTTTATTACACGATATCCTTTCCATTCTCCTATAAATAGGATGCTTAGTTAGAATTGAAAACACACCGAAATTGTATAATTCTTCTTCTATAATCTTGGCGTATTTCTTTTAGAGTTTTAAGAAGTTTTGAGTGTAGAAAATAGTATAAGTTTTCTTCAAGAATATCCTCACTCTACCAAATTGGAATACTTTTCTTTCTAAGGTAGCAGGTATTATTCTTTCATTATTCATGAAGAGAGTTATTTTCTTTCAATACTCGTAGGGTTGTTATTCCATTTTTATTATTATTGGAATAACTTTGTACATCCAAGCACCGCATACATGGTGAAATTCTTCTGTTATTCCATTCTTTATTATTCTATTGGAATAACCTATCGTGCGGTCTATTGCATGCCTGGTGAATTATGTTGTTATTCCATTCTTTATTATTCTGTTGGAACATCCATGTCTGTGCGGATTCTGGCATTTCGGTTCCATTCTTTATTATTATTCGTTGGAACATCACATGCATGCAGATTGCGTATGACTGGTTCCATTCTTTATTATTATGTTGGAATATCACGTCTGCATGCGGATTACGCACGACTGGTTCCCTTCTTTATTATTCTCGTAGGAATAACTCGCTTATGTGGATTACCGCATGCATGGTGAATGATCCTTTGTATTCATTCCTTATTAAAGCGTGGAAATGATCTCGTTTCACGTGGATTACCGCATGGCGGGCAAAAATCCATTTGCGCTTTTATATATTCTATTATACTCGGTTGGTTAAAGTTTTGGCTTCTATACTCCATGAAATTAGTAGAATATCACGGATATTTTTGCGCTTCATCCAATATCTTTTCATGAAAATATTCTTTCGAGCATTCTTGAATTTTACTCCATAAAGCAGTATCATGTTGACAATTTGGACGTAATTAATTTCAGGATAAATTAACTTATAAATCTTTAAAATTTATTCTTGAACTTGTTTTATTGAATTATTATGTCATTGTCATCATCCTCATGCTTATATTGCGATGAAAGTCATCTTTGGCTTACGTGCATAAATGGACTTGGTATGATTATGACCAGGGATCATTCGGTATAATCATGACCTGTAATGTTATAAATGATGTGGTAAAAGTCCTCAGTGGCCTGTAGTGCATTGATGGACAGTTTTTGGTATGATTATGACCAGGGATTATTCGATATAGTCATGACCATTGATTATTTAATGAATATCATTGACCAGTAGTGCAGGGATGACTCGATAATGGAGTTTATTTATTAAGCTGAGTCTCAGCGATAAAAATTGATGAAAACATTTTAAATCATAGAAGATAGTAGATATCATGCTCTACTTGACTCTTCTAATGGGTTGTTTATTCCACTGCAGTTAAACTTGATATCTATTGTATTTTATCAGTTTAACATTGTTGAAGGCTAATGATAATTTATCCTGCATTATCTTAGTCATAATATTTCTTACTGGGCTAGTTGAGCTCACCCTTTTGCTTTTATTGTTCTCTTCAGGAAATGTGAATGTAGCCGGGACTAGTCGGGGAACGGAGTGACGGTCCAGATGATAGTATTAGTAGTCCTCACTATTCTATGAAATAGTGTGATAATAAATGTATTGAGGACTTATTTTGAGTTTGAATATCGTCAGAAGACAATATTTGTATTAAAACTCACATTTCATATGTGTATATTTAAGGTTGTATTTGTATTTTGTACCATGTATTTGGCGACTTCGGAATATGGGTGATGTATACATTTTGGGGCGCCACAATTAGTACTAAAGCTTAGGGATATGATCCCTGGTGAGATGTGAGACAAGAACTAGGAGGGAGAGCGGGAATTCCTTCGCTAGTATGACCTACCTAAGTTTATTTGGTATTTAATTGGTCGGTCAGAGTATAGGGATAATATGTGTTATGTTAATTAACCCTTGTTTTGTTGCAGTGTTTGGAAATGGCAGCTGAAAATGTTAGCAATAGAGTGAATGAGACCGTTGAGACACCTTTAATCTTTAACCAGGTTAATGTGATGTCAGACGAAGAAGAAATTAGAGATATCTACGTGGTGAGTGAAGAACTAATAGTTGCACTTTTAGAAGCTAGTCGCAGAGAGAGGTAGCGGAGAGTGAGGAAGAAGAGGAACTTGAGGAGAATTTATTAAAAGAATTTTATGATCGAAATTTAGAATTACAAAATTGTATTCATTAGTTAGAAGAGCAGGCTGAAGAATGGCAGACGGTCGTGGAGCAAAGGGATGCAACAATTCAAAATTGTGTTACCCAATGTGCGATGCTTGAACAGAAGCACTCTTTGGCAGAGTATAAGATATTAGAGCCAGAATCTGAGAATGCTATGATCAAAGTTCTGATAAAAGAAGAAGCAAATGAACGAATGAGAATAGATGATGCATGGGTAAAAGCCGCACGACGTGTTGATATTGTAGAAAAAGACGTCCGATCTAATAAGGCCAAAATAGATGAAATGGATTTCGCTTTTTGGACAACAATTAGGAGAATCCAACATCGAGTTCGTAATTACCCTGTGCAGAGCGGTCAACCCCAATTCGATATGGATCGGAGAGTAATGATTCGAATAATGGATCAGGAATATGACGAAGCAATTAAGGGTGGAATGTACTCTACAGCAAAGTTAAGTCCAACTGGGATGTCCCAAACAAGTTAAAATCGGTAGTTTAAGAGAGAGCATTTTTTTTGTGACAAGGAACGTGAACAAAGTTATCACGGGTAAGTTAATCATAAACTCTTGCAAAGTCTATACTTTATTCGATACCGGTTCTACCCACTCTTTTATTTCACCTAGTGGTGTTCAATGTTTGAACTTGACTCTTGAGAAATTAGACTTTGACTTATCTGTTGAAACTCTGTTAGGAGAAACATTCGTTACCTCCACTATTTATAAATCTTGTTTAATTCAAATCCACACTTTCACGTTACCTGTCGATCTTATTTCTTTAAAAATACTTGCATTTGATGAGATTTTAGGGATTGATTGGTTAACTACTCATCATGCTAAAATCGATTATTTTTGTAAGGTTGTTAGCTTTCATATTCCTAACCAACCTGTTATGTGAATTCAAGAAACCAAACCACTAAAGTCAATCATTGTGATATCAAGCCATAAGTAAAGAGCCCCGAACCTTTCGTTGGTGACTTCCTTGTGTGGAATGCACCTAAGCCAGACTTTCCGTAGGGGACGTCGTGAATAACGGTGGCAAGTTGATAGGTATCAATATGACGTGCTATCCAAGTCTTGGATGAGGGTCACAGTTTTGAATGATATTTCTATCGTTAATAAATTTCTTGACATATTCCTGAAGACTTCTTGGCCTACCCCAGAGCGTGAAATTGAATTTTGTATTGACCCCATTACAAAACACATTACTAAAAACCCTTAAATATTTCTTCAACTAAAACAAACGTAACATGCGCCAAAGACGTTGGCTCGAGCTGTTGAAAATTATGATAATACCATTCAAGCGAATGTGGTAGCTGACGCGTTGAGTTGAAGATCGTATGCGTTTACGAGTGCGAATATATGAACCTACGTGAAGATAACGAATATATGATTAGAACCGACTTTAGTCGATAATGTTAAAGCTGCTAAAGCTACAAACCCGGAGCTGATGAATATGAAGAAGAAGGTTCAAGAGGGCGTTATTTTAAAAGCAAGAATTGCTGAAGAGAGGAAATCTCAACCCTCGATTTAATTGGCCCATTTGAAATCCTCGATCAAGTAGGAACTGTGGCTTATAGACTCGTTTTACCGCCAAGTATGTCACGTGTTCATAACGTTTTTCACATATCCATGTTATGTAAATATGTGGAAGACCCGAACCACATTATTGAGTTAGAACCGGACGAGATTGCGGACAATTTAATGTATGAAGATGTACCGGTTAAAATCTTGAAATATATTTTATGCTCAAAGGTTATACCTCAAGAGTTAGAATCTGACGAAGTGACCTCATTTGTTCGGCATACCAGGTACGTACATAAATTTCAAGGGTGAAATTTCATAAGGATGGGAGATTGTAAAATCCCAAATTTTACGAATAAAGATTTAATTTTCTCGAAATATTTTTTTCCAAAATTATGGTGTGGATTTGAGATAATGTTATAGTTGTGGGTAATATTTATAAATTTTAAAAAGTATGCAAGTTGTTGTATAATATTCGATTGGTCGGGGAATATCCGTACGACGGTATAATCATTGGTGGACCCCACAACGGAATTATTTTCGGATTGAGAAAACGACAAAAATATTTTTATGAAAATAACGGCGGGAGTTTTACCGTTAAAACTATTGAACTACCTTTAGTAAAAAAATACGATGTCTGGCGTGGTTGCATAGTAGCACATGAGTATTGATTATTGATGCTTACGTGAGAAGTCACTCGTTTTGTTCAATTATTGCTCTGAGAATTGTTGCATAGTATCTCACGTTATTTGATTCAATTATTGTCAATATTTTATATATTATTAAATCAATAATTGAGATGACGAAGTTATTAATATTATTATTTACAATATTAACGATGTCTAGAAGTTCTGTTAAGGAGAGGTTTAGGTACCTAATTGCGCGCTAATAGGGAGAAATCCTTCTTGGAAAGCCCCCTCTTTCCTGGGAACGACTTGGTCGATTAATATTGTGAAATATAATAATAATGATAAGTGTTGTTAAAAACATTGAGGTGATTTTTTATGAGGTATTTGTTGTATTTTTGGACCCCTCATTTATCAATTTTCAAAATAATTGGTAGAAAATTTTTCAGTATTTTTGTGGGGCCCACATGTGGGGGTCACATGTGGGGCCCATGTGTGACTTTGGAAATCTAATCATTTGGGGGGGGGGGGAGGGGGGTCACGGGAAAGTTTTATATATATATATATATTATATAAATTTTGTTTTATTATTATTATAAATGTAATAAAACATAATACTTTTCTAAAGTTTTGTTTTATTTGATTATAAATAGAATATAATATATTTTATTATGTATAGTATTTGCATAGTACTGCATAGTAAAATCTTTTTATATAAAACATAATACTTTTATAAAGTTATTTATTTTATTAGATTGTAAATAGAATATATTATATTTTATTACGAT
This sequence comes from Panax quinquefolius, assembly GCA_020205615.1. Classification (NCBI taxonomy): domain Eukaryota; kingdom Viridiplantae; phylum Streptophyta; class Magnoliopsida; order Apiales; family Araliaceae; genus Panax; species Panax quinquefolius. Next base: position 25,370,667 of record CM035163.1, read on the forward strand.
AGTGTTTGCATAGTAAAATTTTTTATATAAAATAGAATACTTTTATAAAGTTATTTGTTTTATTAAATTTTAAATAATATATATATATATATATATATATTTTATAAATAGAATATATTATATTTTATTGCATAGTATCCTTTCCATTCTCCTATAAATAGGATCTTAGTTAGAATTGAAAACACACCGAAATTGAGAGAATTCTTCTTACATAATCTTGGCGTATTTCTTTAGAGTTTTAAGAAGCTTTGGCGTAGAAAACAATATAAGTTTTCTTCAAGAATATCCTCGCCCTACCAAATGTAATACTCTTCTTTCTAAGGTATGGGGTATTATTCTTTCGTATTCATGAAGAGAGTTTTTTCTTTCAATACTCGTAAGGTTGTTATTCCATTCTTTATTATTATTGGAATAACACATACATCAAGTACCACATACATGGTGAAATTCTTACATTATTCCATTCTTCATTATTACATTGGAATAACACGTGCTGCTTGATTCATCGCATGCCTAGTGAATTTGTTGTTATTTCATTCTTTAGTATTCATTGGAACATCACATGCATGCGATTACGTATAATCAAGTTACATTCTTTATTATTACATTGGAATATCATGCATCATGCGGATTACGCATGACCTGGTTCCATTCTTTATTATTACGTAGGAATAACCGCTATGTGGATTACCGCGTGCATGGTGAATGATCCTTTGTATTCATTCCTTATTAAAGCGTGGAAATGATGCATCTACGTGGATTCTGGCATGGCGAGAGAAAATTCATTTGCGTTTCATATATTCTATTATACTCGAGTTGGTTAAAGTTTTGGCTTCTATACTCCATGAAATTAGTAGAATATCCTGGATATTTGCGCTTCATCCAGTATCTTTTTATGGAAATTGTGAGACCCCAGATTTTATGAATAAAGATTTAAATTTCTCAAAATATTTTTTTTTAAATATTATGGTGTGGATTTGATATAATGTTATAGTTGTGGGTAATATTTACAAATTTTTCAAAGTAAGCAATTGGTTATATAATATTCGATTGGTCGGAGAATATTCATTTTAACAGGGAATATTCGTACGACGACACAATCATTGGTGAACCCCACAACGAAAGTAATGTCGTAGTTAGAAAATGACAGAATTATCTTTTTATAAAAATAACGGCGGAAGTTTTACCGTTAAAATATTGAACTACCCGGTAGTAAAAGTACAGTAATACGCGTGGTTGTATAGTAGCACACGGTATTGATTATTGATGCTTACGTAAGAAGTCACTCAGTTATACTCAATTATTGCTGCAGTAATTGCTGCATCATATCTCTCATATTATTGATTCGATTATTATCACAGTATCATCTGTATTATATTATAAATTATTAAATCAATAATTGAGACGATAAAGTTATTCATATTATTAAATTGCAATATTTACAATGTCTAGAAGTTCTGTCAAGGAGAGGTTTAGTCATCTAATTGTGCGCCAATGATAAGGAGAAATCCTTATCGGAAAAGCCCTCTTTCACAGGAGCGACACGATTATTAAATATTATGAGTTATAATATTAATGATGAATAAGTTCGTGTTGATTAAAGATGAAATTGATAGTTCCATTGTGTTGGAATTATTAGTGTTAGTGAAAATCGACATTTATTTTGATAATAATTGATGTCTGAAAGTTATCGGGTAATTAATCGGATAAATGAGGAATTAATTGCTATTAATTCACATGATTATAACTATTTGTTCACATGTGTGTACGATTGATTCACATTCTTGTACTATTAGGGGAGTTGGTGCAAGATTGATAATACTTGCATGACTAAGTTAAAAATGGAGGTATAAATGGAGGTACTATACTGTAATTCGTATTTTCACAATGATTATACTATTGATTCACATGATTGAACTATTGATTCACATTATTTACTATTAGGAGAGGTGGTGCAAGTTTGATAATACTTGCAGGACTAAATTAAAAATGAAGCAAAAGAGGAAGGTATTATACTGTAATATTTCGAGCCCCAAAACGTGCAATTATCAAAACTATATTTTCTTATAAATAGAAGCTCATTCTTCCTTCATTTCTCACCAATTCACTAAAGCTTTAGAACAATTATTATAGAGAGAAATTATAGAGAGAAAGAAGAAGAGAAGTCTGCTAAGGTAAGGAGTATTATTCTTTCGTATTCATGAAGAGAGTTATTTTCTTTCAATACTCGTAAGAGTTGTTATTCCATTCTTTATTATTATGTTGGAATAACTTTTGTCTATCTAATATCGCATGTAGCGCCCCCAAAACAGTATACATCACCCATCTTGAGTCATGGATACATGGTACATAAATTCAAATATAACTTAATTATACAACGATTAAGTGTAAAATACGACAAAACATAATGAGAGTTTAAACAAGAATATTGTCATCTAGACAATATCCACACTCAATGGTGTCCTCATTATAATTATTATCATATTATTCCATAGAATAGTGAGGACTACTAAATCCATTTATCCTGGACCATCACTCCATTCCCCGACTCATCCCAGCTATATTCTTATTTCCTGAAGAGAACAATGAAAGAAAGGGTGAGCTCAACTAGCCCAGTAAGAAGTATTATGACTAAGATAATGCAGAATAAATTATCCTTAGCCTTCAACAGTATAAAAACTGATAGAATACAATAGACAACAAGTTTTAGATCAACAACTGCAGCGGAAATAAGCAATCCATTAGAAGAGTCAACTTAAAAAAATAAACCACATCATCGAATCATCCCTGCACCACGGCCAAGGATATTAATTAAATCATCAATGGTCATGACTATACCGAATAATCCTTGGTCATAATCATACCAAAAACTGTCCATCAATGCACTACAGGCCAATGAGGACTTTTACCACATCATTCGTCACATTACGGTCATGATTATACCGAATAATCCGTAGTCATAATCATACCAAGTCCATCTATGCACGTAAGCCAAAGATGACTTTCATCACAATATAAGCATGAGGATGATGACAATGACATAATAATTCAATAAAACAAGTTCAAGGATAAATTTTAAAAATTTATAATTTAATTTATCCAGGAATATATAACGTCCAAATTGTCAACATGATACTTCTTTGTGGAGTAAAATTCAAGAATAATATTCATGTACCAAAAATAATTTGGACAGAAAAAAAAATATTTTTCGGGTGAATAGTACCCCGTGAATAGTACCCCGACACGAAAAGTGTCCCGAATACCCGAGTGAATGATACTAGAGTGAATAGTAATCGGGTGAATAGTAACCCGTGAATAGTACTCCGGCACGAAAAGTGCCCCGAATACCCGAGTGAATAATACTAGAGTGAATAGTAACTGGGTGAATAGTAACCCATGAATAGTAACTCATAACAGAAAAATACCAAAGAAAACGATATTTCATGGCGAATATTAAAGAAATGATATCTCAGATTAGTATAATAGAATATCTGAAATCGCAAATATTTTTTCACCGCCATGCGGTAATCACGTGAAACGATCATTTCCACAATTTAATAAAGAATGAATCTGAAGGATCATTCACGAGGCATCTGATAATCCACATAGCATAAAAGTTATTCCAATGAGAATAATAAAGAATGGTATAACATAAGAATTCACCATGCATGCGATAAACCGCATGCACGAGTTATTCCCAAATGAATAATAAAGAATGGAACTGTGTCGTGCGTAATCCGCACATATAGGATATTCCAACTGAATAATAGAGAATGGAACGTGTCACGCGAATCAGATGCATAGGCGGGATATTCCAACAGAATAATAAAAGAATGAAATAACAACAGAATTCACCAGGCATGCGATAGACCGCAGCGGATAGGTTATTCTAACGAGAATAATAAATAATGGAACCGAATTAAATGAATAATCGCATACATGACAGGATATTCCAACAGAATAATAAAGAATAGAATAACAGAAGAATTTCACCATGTATGTGGTACTTCGCATAGACAGGTTATTCCAAAAGAATAATAAATAGTGGAACCAGGTCATGCGTAATACGCACAGACAAGATATTCCAACAGAATAATAAAGAATGGAATAACAGTAGCTCTCTTCATGAAGATGAAAGAAATAATACCCCTTACCTTAGAATAAAAATGGATATTGGAATAGTGAGATAGCAGACTTCTCTTCTTCTTTCTCTCTATAATTTCTCTCAATAATAATTGCTCTATAGCTTTAGTGAATTGGTGAAAAATAATGAAGGAATGAGCTTCTATTTATAGGAAAATATAGTTTCAATAATTACACGTTTTGGGGCTCGAAATATTACAGTATAATACCTTCCTCTTTTTCTTCATTTTTAATTTAGTCCTGCAAGTATTATCAAACTTGCACCACCTCCCCTAATAGTAAATCATGTGAATCAATAGTTCTAGACATGTCAAAATACGAATTACAGTATAGTACCTCCATCTATACCTCCATTTTTAACTTATTCATGTAAGTATTATCAATCTTGCACCAACTCCCCTAATAGTAAATGAATGTGAATCAATAGTATACACATGTGAACAAATAATTATAATCATGTGAATTAATAATAATTAATTGTTCATTTATCCGATTAATTACCCGATTAGTCAATATAACCTCCAGACATCAATTATTATCGAAATAAATGTCGATTTTCACTAACACTAATAATTCCAACACAATGGAACTATCCAATTCATCTTTAATCAACACGCACTTATTCATCATTAATATTATAATTCACAATATTTAACAACTAGGTCATTCTCAGGAAAGAGGGGGCTTTCCGATAAAGATTTCTCTTTATTGGCGCGCAATTAGATGACCAAACCTCTCCTTGATAGAGCTTCTAGACATTGTCAATATTGCAATTTAATAATATAAATAAATTTATCGTCTCAATTATTGATTTAATAATATAACATATTATACAGATGATACTGTGACAATAATTGAATCAATAATACGAGAGATATGATGCAGCAATTACTATAGCAATAATTGAGTATAACTAAGTGACTTCTCACGTAAGCATCAATAACCAATACCGTGTGCTACTATGCAACCACGCCAGACATTCACTACTTTACTTCTTGGGTAGTTCAACAGTTTTAACGGTAACACTTTCACCGTTATTAATAAAAGATAATTTTAATTTTGTCATTTTCTAACTACGACAATACTTCCGTTGTAGGGTCCACCAATGATTATGCCGTCATACGAATATTCCATATTAAAATGAATATTCCCTGACCAATCGAATATTATACCACTTGCTTCCTTTGTAAAATTTGTAAATATTACCCACAACTATAACATTATATCAAATCCACACCATAATATTCAAAAAAATATTTTGAGAAATTTAAATCTTTATTCATAAAATCTGGGGTCTCACAGTCTCCCCTCCTTATGAAATTTTTTTCTCGAAATTTACGTACGTACCTGGTATGCCAAAGAGGTGAGGATACCTTGAATACCTTTATCGTCGAAAACATTACGTTGTGATACGTGCGTGCTCGGCGTCCTTTGATTGCCTCTGAATGCACATCAGTCCCTAAAATAGCCATTTTAGGCCTTAATACCAACCTCAAATCTCAAAATATAAAGAATAAAAGTTTTAGGTCTACTCGTTATCTTTCTGAATTATCCTGAATCACCTCAATCGGAGTTTGTATGAAAAAGTTATGCCCAATTTACTAAAGGACGTCCGGAGAGATTTTGGCTTAACACTTGACCAGCGCCTAGGCGCCCAAATTTGGTCTTGGGCAAGCGCTTAGGCGCCCAAGAACAGATTCTAAGCACCGATCCTAGTGCCTAGGTGCTCGACCTTTGGCATTTAACTCCAATTTTTCAAATTTTGCAACTTTTGACACACACACTTCAAATCTTCATAATTTCTTCATCCGTTATAGGAATTAGTCCATTTATGAGGCTATGGAAAGCTTGTAACATGCTCTACAAAACCCTCATGATTTCATAATTTTTTAAATTCATTAATTATTCCGAAATTGGGCTCCAAAGTCCCCCAAGACTAAGTTTTTACTAACAACGATACGTGAAAAATGTTATGAACACGCGACATTCTTGGCGGTAAAACGAGTCTATAGGCCATAGTTCCTACTCGATCGAGGATTTCAAATGGGCCAATTAAATTGAGGGTTGAGATCTCCTCTCTTTATCGACTCTTGCTTCTAGAATAACGCCCTTTTGAACCTTCTTCTTCATATTCATCAGCTCCGGGTGTGTAGCTTGAGCGACTTTAAATTTATCGATTAAAGTCGATTCTACTAGTATATTCGATATCTTCACGTGGGTCCCTAGAGTCTTTAACTCTATCTTCATCATTTGTAAGTTATACGAAATGGGTTTTTGTGTTAACAACATCGCACTCGTAAACGGATACGATTTTCTACTCAACGCGTCATCTACCACGTTCGCTCTTCCACGATGATATTGAATGGTATAGTCGTAATCTTCAACAGCTCGAGCCAACGTCTTTGGCGCATAATACGTTCGTTCTAGGTGAAGAAATATTTAAGGGTTTTAGAAATGGGTTTTGTACTGAGGTCAATACAAAATTTGATTTCACGCTCTAGGGGTAGGCTAGGAAGTCTTCAGAGAATACGTCACAAAATTTATTAATAATAGAAATGTCATTCAAAATTGTGACTCTCATCCAAGACTTGGATAGTACATCACATTGATACCTATCAACTTGCCATCATCATTCACAACGTCCCCTATGGATAGTCTGGCTTCGGTGCCTTCCACACAAGGAAGTCACCAGAGAAAGGCTCGGGGCTCTTTACTTATGGCTTGATATGACAGTGATTGTCTTTTGTGGTTTGGTTGCTTGAATTTGCATAACAGGTTGGTTAGAAATATAATAGCTAACAACCTTACCAAAAGCTTGATGAGTAGTTAACCAATCAATCCCTGAAATCACATCAAATGCAAGTATTTTCAAAGAGATAAGATCGATAGGTAACGTGAAAGTATCGATTTAAATTAATAAGATTTATAACCAGTGGAGGTAACGAAGGTTTCTACTAAAGAAGTTTCAACCAATAAGTCAAAGTCTAACTTCTCTGGGTCAAATTTAAACGTTGAGAGCAAGCAAGAGAGATAAAATAATGGGTAGAACCGGTATCTAATAAGGTATAGACTTCGCAATAATTTATAATTAACTAACCCTTGATAACCTCATTTGGGTTCCTCACTTGTTGGGAAGTCATGACAACTGCTCTCCCTTGAACTACCCGGCTTTGACTTGTCTGAGGTAGCATTTGGTGTCATCACTACCGTTGAAATTAAATTTTCTATAGGGCATATTCCACCCTCAACTGCTTCATCATACTCCTGTTTCACAATCTGAATCATTAATCTTCGATACATATCAAATTGGGGTTGATCGCCATGTTCGGGTAATTCAAAACTTCGATGTTGGTTCTCTCAATTCTTTGTCAAAAAGAAATACATATCATCTATTTTATCCTTCTTAGATCGGACATCTCTTTCCACAATATCAATGCGTTGTGCGGCTTTTACCCATGCATCACTCATTCTCACTCGTTCAGTTGTTTCTTCTTTTAGCTCAGATTCCAGCTTTATCATCTTATACTCTGCCAAAGAGTGCTTCTGTTCAAGCATCACATATCGGGTAACACAAGCTTGAATTGTTGCATCTTTTTGTTCCACGATCGTCTGTCGTTCTTCAGCCTTCTCTTCTAACTCATGAACACGATTTTGCAATTCTAAATTTCGATTATAAAATTCTTCTAATAAATTCTCCTCAGGTTCCTCTTCTTCATCACTCTCAGCTGCTACCTCTGCGACTATCTCGGGTGCAACTATCAATTCTTCACTCACCACATGGATATCTCTAATTCCTTCTTCGCCTGACATCACATTATTCTAGTTGGTGATTACAGGTGTCTCCACGATCTCATTCACTCCATTGTTAACATTTTCAGCCGCCATTTTCCAATACTGCCACAAAACAAGGGTTAATTAAAATATCACATATTATCCCTATACTCTGACCGACCAATTAAATGCCAAATAAACTTAGGTAGGTCATACTAGCGAAAAAGAATTCCCGTCTCTCCCTCTTAGTTCTTGTCTCACATCTCAGCCAGGGATCATATCCATAAGCTTTGATACCAACTGTGACGCCCCCAAAACAGGTATACATCACCCATCTTGAGTCGCCAGATACATGGTACATAAATTCAAATATAACTTAATTATACAACAGTCGTGTAAAATACAACAAAATATAGCTGAGAGTTTAAACAAGAATATTGTCATCTAGACAATATCCACACTCAATGGTGTCCTCATTATAATTATTATCACATTATTCCATAAAATAGTGAGGACTACTAAAACCATTTATCCTGGACCATCACTCCAATCTCCGACTCGTCCCAGCTATATTCTCATTTCCTGAAGAGAACAATGAAAGAAAGGGTGAGCTCAACTAGCCCAGTAAGAAGTATTATGACTAAGATAATGCAAAATAAATTATCCTTAGCCTTCAACAGTATAACAACTGATAGAATACAATAGACAACAAGTTTTAGATCAACAACTGCAGCGGAAATAAGCAATCCATTAAAAGAGTCAAGTAGAGTGTGACGCCCCCAAAATAGGTACACATCACCCATCTTGGGTCGTCAGATACAAGGTACTGAATACAAATACAAACTAATTATACAACAGTCGTGTAAAATACGACAAAACATAAATTAAGAGTTTTAATAAGAATATTGTCATCTAGACAATATCCACACTCAAAGGAGTCCTCAATACATTTATTGTCACACTATTTAACTGAATAATGAGGACTACTAATACTATCATCTGGACCGTCAATCCTTTCCCCGACTAGTTCCGGTTACGTTCTCATTTCCTGAAAAGAACAGTGAAAGAAAGGGGTGAGCTCAACTAGCCCAGTAAGAAATATTATGACTAAGATATTGTAGAATATATTATCATTAGTCTTCAACAATGTTAAACTGATAAAATACAATAGACATCAAGTTTAACTGCAGCGGAATAAGAAATCCATTAGAAGAGTCAAGTAGAGCATGATATCTACTATCTTCTATGGTTTAAAATGTTTTCATCAATTTTTATCATTTGAGACTCGACTTAATAAATAAACCACATCATCGAGTCATCCACGATTTACAGCCAATGATATTCATTAAATTATCAATGGTCATGACTATACCGAATAATCCCTGGTCATAATCATACCAAAAATTATCCGTCAATACACTACAGGCCACTGAGGACTTTTACCACATCATTTATAACATTAAAGGTCATGATCCGAATAATCCTTGGTTATAATCATACCAAGTCCATCTATGCATGTAAGCCAAAGATGACTTTCATCACAATATAAGCATGAGGATGACGACAATGACATAATAATTCAATAAAACAAGTTCAAGAATAAATTTTAAAGATTTATAAGTTAATTTATTCTGAACTCAATAATGTCCAAATTGTCAACATGATACTGCTTTGTGGAGTAAAATTCAAGAATGCTCAGAAGAATATTTTCATGAAAAGATACTGGATGAAGCGCAAATATCAAGGATATTCCACTAATTTCATGGAGTATAGAAGCCAAAATTTTAACCAAATGAGTATCATAGAATATATGAAGCTATGAATGGATTTTCACACCGCCATGCGGTAATCTACGTAGACGGATCATTTCCACAATTTAATAAGAAATGAATACGAAGGGTCATTCACCATGCATGTGGTAATCCATATAGACAAGTTATTCCAATGAATAATAAAGAATGGAATAATGTAAGAATTCACCATGCATGCGATAGGATCATGACAGATAGGTTATTCCAATGGAATAATAAATAATGAAACGAAGTAAATGCGTAGAACGCACAAACGAGGATATTCCAACAGAATAATAAATAATGGAACCAGGTCATGCGTAAACGCACAAACATGATATTCCAACAGAATAATAGAAAATAGAATAACAAAAGACTTCGCCAGGCATTCGATAGACCTCACAGACGGGTTATTCCAACAGAATAATAAATAATGGAACGGTAAATGCGTAATACGCATAGGCAGGATATTCAACAGAATAATAAAGAATGAAATAATGTGAAGAATTTCACCATGTATGCGATGGCAGATATACAAGTTATTCAACGTAATAATAAGGAATGGAATAATGAAGAATTTCACCATGTATGCCAGATTAGATATACATGTTATTCAACGAGAAAAATAAAGAATGGAATAATGAAGTTCTCCTCATGAATATGAAAGAAATAATACCCCTTACCTTATAAAGAAGAGTACTCAAACCGGGTAGGCGAGGATATACTTGAAGAAAACTTGCACTACGCTCAAAGCTTCTTAAAACTCTAAAGAAATACGCTCAAGATTATGTAAGAGAATTCTCCTGAATTTACGGTGTGATTTAAATTTAACTAAGCATTCTATTTATAGAAAAATAGAAAGGATACTATGCAATATAATATAATATATATATATATATATATTTTATTTAAAATCTAATAAAACAATTAACTTTATAAAAGTATTATGTTTTATATAAAAAGATTTTACTATACAAACACTATGCATAATAAAATATATTATATTCTAATTATTGTCTAATAAAACAAATAACTTTATAAAAGTATTTTGTTTTATATAAAAAGATTTTACTATGCATAATAAAATATATTATATTCTAATTATTGTCTAATAAAACAAATAATTTTATAAAAGTATGTTATTTTATATAAAAAGCTTTTCTGTTTTATTACATTAATAATATTAATAACACAAAATTTATTTATATATATATATATATATATAAACTTCCGTGACTTCATAAAAAGACACCTCAATATATTTAACAACATTTATCATCATTATTATAATTCACAATATTAATCGACTAGGTTGTTCCCAGGAAAGAGGAGGCTTTCCAATAAGGATTTCTCCCTATTGGCGGGCAATTAGGTGACCAAACCTCTCATTTGTAAAACTTCTAGACATCGTTAATATTACAAATAATAATATTAATAACTTTGTTATCTCAATTATTGATTTAATAATATATAAAATATCAACAATAATTGAATCAAATAACGTGAGATACTATGCAACAATTACTGTAGCAATAATTGAACAAAACTAAGTGACTTCTCACGTAAGCATCAATAATTAATACTGTGTGCTACTATGCAACCACGCGTATTACTGTACTTTCAACAGTTAATGGTAAAACTTCCGCTGTGACACCCCCAAAATAGGTATACATCACCTATTTTGAGTCACCAAATACATGGTACAGAATACAAATACAATCTTAAATATACAAATATTGTCTTCTAGACATTATTAAAATTCAAACTAAGTCCTCAATACATTTATTAACACACTATTTCATAGAATAGTGAGGACTACTAATGCTATTGTCTGGATCGTCACTCCGTTCCCCGACTAGTCCCTCCTACGTTCTCATTTTCTGAATAGAACAATGAAAGTAAAGGGGTGAGCTCAACTAGCCCAGTAAGAAATATTATGACTAAGATAATACAGAATAAATTATCCATAGCCATCAATAGTGTTAAACTGATACAATATAACAAACATCAAGTTTAACTGCAGTGGAACAAGTAATCCATTAAAAGAGTCAAGTAGAGAATAAAATCTACTATCTTTTATGATTTAAAAGGATTTTATCACTTTTATCACGAGACTCAAACAATAAATAAACCACATCATCCCCTGCGACTACGACCAAGGATATTCATTAAGTATCACAACCACAAATTATCCATCCACTACTGCCGAGGATATTCGTGTATTCATCAATGGTCATGATCATGGCAACAATCGTCCCATCAATGCACTACAGGCCAATGAGGACTTTTACCACATCATTTTTAATATTACTACCATGATTACTGCAAATAATCCTCGGTCATAATCATACCAAGTCCATCTATGCACTTCTGCCACGATAACTTTCAACATAATATAACATGAGGAGGATGATAATGATATAAGAATTTAATAAAACAAGTTCAAGAATTAATTTATCTAGGAACCAATAACGTCCAAATTATCAACATGATACCGCTTTGTGGGGTAAAACTCAAGAATGCTCAGAAGAATATTTTCATGAAAAGATACTGGATGAAGCACAAATATCAAGGATATTCCACTAATTTCAAGTAGTATAAAAGCCAAAACTTTAACCAACTGAGTATAATAAAGAATGGAATAACAAAAGAAATCACCGGTGCACGCGATAATCGCATGCATGTGTTATTTCAACAGAGTAATAAATAATGGAACCAGGTCATGCGTAAACGCACAGACAGGATATTCCAACAGAATAATAAATACTTGAACCAGGTCATGCGTAAACGCACAGACAGGATATTCCAACAGAATAATAAACAACGGAACCAGGTCATGCGTAAACGTATAGACAAGATGTTCCAACAGAATAATAAATAACGGAACCAGGTTATGCTTAACGCACAGACAGGATGTTCCAACAGAATAATAAAGAATGAAATAATAGAAGAATTTCACCAAGTATGCGGTACTTCGCATAGACAGGTTATTCCAAGATAATAATAAAGAATGGAATAACAGAAGTTCTCTTCATGAAGACGAAAGAAAGAAATAATACCCCTTACCGTAAAAGATGAGTATTCCGACTAGTAGGGCGAGGATATTCTTGAAGAAAACTTGCACTACGCTCAAAGCTTCTTAAAACTCTAAAGTAATACGCTCAAGATTATAGAAGAGAATCCTCTAAATTTCTGGTGTGTTTTCAATTCAAACTAAGCATCCTATTTATAGGAGAATGAAAGGGGTACTGTTTGAAATTCTCACGGACGCACAATTTTTTTTTTTTAAATTCACAGACGTCTTGCACAAGGTCACGGATTAAACTAAATTCCATGTAAAACAAAAAACTAAATATAATATATATATATATATATATATATAATTTATACATCCACGTTAATCTTTTTTTTTCTCCACCCCCACCTTGACATGCTTTTCAAACATGCAATAAATTATAAATATAATAAATATATGTTTAATCCTTCCATTACCTGTAACAAAAAAAATCCGTGAACCACCCCATTATTCCACCAACATACCTGCCCCACTTGACAAATATTACAACTTATATATATTTAACAACATTTATCATCATTATTATAATTCACAATATTAGTCGATCAGGTCGTTCCCAGGAAAGAGAGGGCTTTCCAATAAGGATTTCTCCCTATTGGCGCGCAATTAGGTGACCAAACCTCTCATTGGCAGAACTTCTACACATCGTTAATATTGCAAATAATAATATTAATAACTTTGTTATCTCAATTATTGATTTAATAATATATAAAATATCGACAATAATTGAATCAAATAACGTGAGATACTATGCAACAATTACTGTAGCAATAATTGAACAAAATCGAGTGACTTCTCACATAAACATCAACAATTAATACCGTGTGCTATTATGCAACCACGCGTATTACTGTACTTTTAACATCGGGTGTTTCAACAGTTAATGGTTAAACTTCCGTCGTTATTTTCATAAAAATATTTTTGTCGTTTTCTCAATCCAACAATAATTTCGTTGTGGGGTCCACCAATGATTGTGCCGTCGTACGAATATTCCCTGTTAAAACGAATATTCCCCGACCAATCGAATATTATATAATAACTTGCATACTTTTCAAAATTTCTAAATATTACCCACAACTATAACATTGTATCAAATTTACTCCATAATATTCAAAAATGATAGTTATTGAAAATTCATCTTTATTCATAAAAGTTGGGGTCTTACATAGAGCATAAAATCTACTATCTTCTATGATTTAAAAAGTTTTTCATCAACTTTATCGTTGAGACTCAGCTTAAAAAAATAAACCACATCATCGAATCATCCCTGGACCACGGCCAAGGATATTCATTAAATCATCAATGGTCATGACTATACCAAATATAGTCACTGAAATACTAAGTCATGTTTACTTTGCTGCAACTACATATAAAATTTAATAATCATGACAACAAATCTCCTTGGTTATGTCAACATCAAATAGGGGGAGATTGTTGGAAGAATGCATATTTTGATTTGATGTTTTAAAGTAAATGCTTATGATTATATGTAAAGTCCTTTAAGGAATATATGTACAAGGACTTAGTGATAGATCAAAACTGTTAGGTTGATTTAGTCTTTAATGTTCACTTGTATAGATAAAGAGATCAAAAATGTTAGGTTGATCTATGATTAGAAAGAAATAGATAGGCCTTGAAGAGAATCGTAGTTTATCCAGCTGATCAACATAATGCAGAAGCTAAGGCAGGATCGTAGAGCGTAGAAGATTGTAGTGTATCTGCCTCGAAAGGCCTCTCCAGTAATTGTAGAGTGGTCCAGATGTTTGCCGAAGATAACTCAGAGATCGTAGTGTGCTCTCGGAAACGTAGAGTCAACAAGACGAGCAAGCAAAGATCGTAGTGTGGAAAGATCGTAGCATGAAAACCCTTGAAAGAAATCGTAGTGTTTTATTCAGATTAAACAAATCTGACAAGACACCACGATATGCATCGTAGAGTATCATCTGTCTTATGTCAGAAGCATCGAGCCCTATCTTTTGTTTGGAAACAAATTCCAACAAATGTGGAATGGGTTTTGAACGTTGAAGCACTCACCAGTCCTAACGGTACAAAAGATATCCTTAGTATTTATCAAAAGGAACGTATTCAAGAAGCTAAGAAAAGGACCATTGGGCAGAGGAAAACACCTTTTCAGGTGTTAGGTGAGAAAACAGTCTGCTGTGTCAGTGGGCCAGATTGCAATTCAGAAGATGTGCAGAAAAGTCTCCATCAAAGCTCAGAAATGTCAAACCCATTTAATACCTCATCAGATGACTTCAACGGATAGATTTAAAAAGATCACATATATACAGAACACAGACATATGAGAGAAAGTAAGCAAGTATTGAACAAAAACGCATAAGAACACTCAACGCTCAACTCTACGATATGAGAAAAAGAGAAAGCTTGCTCAGCTACTTAGTTCTTTTGAACAAGTGCTTAATAGCAACTGAGTAGCACCAATCATGATCTCAACAACAATCAATCAACTGAAGTGAGAGTTCCAAGTCTGAAGGACTTGAAGAGTTCTAAGTGAACTGTGAAGAACCAAGTCTGCTGGACTTGAAGAGTTCAAGAGTGAACTAAGAAGTGCCTAGACTCTTTGGTCAGAAGGAATCTGTGAGATTCAAGAAGTGTAACAAACATCCTTAGTGGATTTCCTACCAAGGAGTAGAAGAGTGGATTAGAGCTTTAAGTGCTCGAACCACTTAAAATTGTTGTGTCCATTATAATCGCTATAATCGCTAAACTGCATAATCGCTTTCACTCTCATTAATTCAAGATGTCTAAAAGAAGGTTTATCAAATACTCATTCATTTGTGCATTAATCACCATCATACTAACTAGTTTAAAAGAAAGTTTTTAATTATCTATTCAACCCCCCTTCTAGATATCTATTGTGCCTCCAGAAACTAACAATTGGTATCAGAGCAGGTTCTATTATATAGCCTACAAAGCTTGAGTAGATCTAATGGCACACTTACCAAGCGAATCAAAGACTGGAGGAGGCAGCAAGCCACCTATATGCAACAAAGACAAATTTGCTAACTGGAAGGTTAGGATGCAAGCTTATATGGATTCAATAGATGAAGATCTATTTGAAAGCTGTTCAAAATGGGCCCTACATTCCTACAAAGATTGCACCAACTACAAGATAACCCAAAATGTAATCGGATCGAAAGGTCAAAGAAAATGGATGTAAAACGAGAAGAGAGTCGTCAACTTGATAAAAAGGCCAAGAACATCTTATTTCAATCCCTAGAAGATGATCTGCGTTTGAAAACGTGGTTAATCGCAAAAACAACAAAGGAGGTTTGGGAAGCATTACTTATCATGCATGAAGGAATAGAAGAAGTCGAGAAAATACATAACTCTCTCTCGACTCAAAGAATATGAGATGTTTGCTTTCACGTTCGAGGAGAGAACGTCACCGCCACATACAAGAGATTTAATATTCGCTTTCAACTCTCTACGAGCCCATGGAAAGATCTATCCAAACAAAGATCTAATCATAAAATTCATGAGAGCCTTGCCAAGCAAGTGGGATGCCAAAACCACTGCCATTAGAGAGTCAAAGAATCTACATGAAATGATTGTTCAACAACTATATGGCAACCTTCTTACATACTTAATGGGACACAACGAAAGTAAACGTTGTCCGAAGGAAGAAAGAAGGACAAAGGTGTTGCTCTCAAAGTAACTGAAAACACCTCCAAAGTCAACATTGAAGTTGATTCTGACTACGATAAAGATGATGATGAGGACTTTGCAATGCTGGTGAAAAGACTAAGAAGATTCATGCGACAAGGCAAAACCAGCAAGCCAAAGAAAGTCAGCAACTACAGTAGCCAGGAGCAAATGAATGACCTATGCTACAATTACAAGAAACCTAGCCACTTCATTTCCAACTGCAACAAACCTCTCAGAGAAGAACTCAAGAAGAAATCACATGCAGAGAAGGAATACAATGGCAACAAAAGGCCATGAAGAAGGACAAAGGCCTTCAGATGTGAAGGATCGTGGAGTGACTTTCGAACAATGACTCAACTCAGGAACTGGAGATGATGAAGATCCTCAAATGGCAAATCTCTGCCTGATGGCCAAAAATGCAAGGGACAAACAGAACTCCAACATACATGAAGTAAGTATCGATGAGGTATTTGACTTCAACTCTCCTGATGTAGATATTGATGACATTAGAACTGCATTACATGGCATAACATCTGATCTGCACCAATACATGAAGTGGTTTAGAGTCCTGTCTAAAGATTATTCACTTCTTCAAAAGGAGAAAGAAAAAGTTCAAGAAGAACTGGAAACAACCCTTCTTAGTACTAATTCTCTCTCCAAGTTTGAAGTTGAGAATAAGTTCTTGAGACAAGTAAATGAGCTCAGTGCACAAAGAGAGTCTAGTCTAACCTCCAAGATAGAGGATCTAGAAAAGACAGTCTCTACATGGAATAAATCCTCTTCATCCATAGACTCCTTAATCTCTAACCAGAGAAGTGTCTCTAATAGAATAGGGTTAGGCTTTGGGGAATCTACCTCAGAGTCATGTGTGGAAAAAGCAAAGGAAATTAGCACTTGTAATGCCTCACGTTTTAGTAGAGGCATTATATTTGTGAAATCCTCACAAAAGGATGAGCATGTCAAACCCTGCTCAGTTGATTCAATTCATATTCCCAGGAGTAAGGATCTCATGCCGGTCTAGGATTTAGAAAAGAAAAGAGTAATCTAGCTACTACTCATCAACCTCGAAGGATCGTAGAGTCTAATAAAATCAACTCTACGAACCAACCAGGAAGGTACAGTAGAAGTAAGATATTCTCCTCACAAGTCATGAAATAAGAGAACACATGGAAGAGGAAATATCAGCCTAGCAGAAGAATGACCAATAACCCACAAAAGTCCAAATGGAGGAAGAAATTTCACTCACACACAAACATGCATCATATCAAATGTTTTGTGTGCTACAGAGTTGGCCACAAGGCTGCAAAATGTCATTATAATTCCATGCATGTGAGACCCAAAATCAAGCAGATTTGGGTCCCCAAGGGTACTAACATAATAGGACCCATGCAAGTATGGGTACCAAAATGAAGGTTTAATGTTACCTCAGGAAAAGAGCTCCACAAACACAACCTAGTATCTGGACAGTGGATGTTCAAGGCACATGACTAGAAACAAAGCCTTTCTGTCTAACTACATAGAGAAGGAGGGTCCCCCGGTCATCTTTGGAGACAACAGCTCTGGCAAAACAAGAGGATATGGGTCAATTAGAAATGGTGTAGTATCCTTCAGTAGAGTGGCATATGTGGAAGGACTACAGCACAATCTTCTAAGCATTAGCCAACTCTGCGACAAGGGTCATCAAGTAACATTCCTCAACAATCAATGTCAAGTCCGAGACCTGAAGACATCCATTGTGAAGCTAACCGGAACAAGAGAAGGAAATGTCTACACAGTAAATCTTGGACAACTGAGCTCAGATGAGACAATATGCTTTCTAACTAAAGCATCTGAAGAAATGAGCTGGCTATGGCATCGAAGATTATCTCATCTCAACTTCAAAAGCATGTCCAAATTAGTTTCAAAAGATCTAGTTGAAGGCCTACCCAAGTTCAACTTCGTTAAAGAAAGGCCGGCAATGATGCACGTTAACTTGGGAAGCGGACTCGAAGCACATTCAAGAAAAAAGCGCAAATTCAATTGACAAGCCTCTGCGAATTGCTACACATGGATCTTTTGGGCCAATTCCACGCAGACGAGCCTTTGAAGAAAGAGATATTCTCTGGTCGTAAGTCGATGACTTCACCAGATTTACATGGGTGTTCTTTTCTAACCTCAAAAGATGATGAGGCAGGTTCCCGGTGATCAAGATGTTCAAGCTGGTGATGAACGAGAAAGGAGAGAAAATCAAAGCTATAAGGAGTGATCATGACAGAGAATTCGACTTCTCAGAAATGGACCAGTTTTTCATAGACACTGGCATTAGTCACAACTTCTCAGCTCCACGAACTCCTCAACAAAATGGAGTTGCTAAGAGAAAGAACATGACATTAATAGAGGCTGGAAGGACTCTACTAGCAGCAACCCATCTGCCTGAGTACTTCTGGCCAGAAGTTGTCAACACTACATGTTATACTCATAACAGATCACTCATACACTCTACGATTAAGAAGACAATGAACTGTGGAAAGGAAGAAAACCAAGTGTCAGCTAATTTCATGTTTTCGGTTGTGCATGCTACATTCTCAACAATGGAAAGCAGTACTTGACGAAGTTTCAACCAAAATCAGACGAAGGAATCTTTCTCGGATATGCCACAGACAGTAAGGCCTACAGAGTGTTCAACAAGAAGACACTGAGCGTTGAAGTCTCAATTCACATCATCTTTGATGAGACAGACTTAAACAAAACAATGCCTCAAGACACTGCGACCAACTGTTCAAACACTACGAACGAGGTCATCAAGCTCAATACTACGATCGCGGTACCAGACAGTGAAATCGTTGAGCAAGGAAATGAGATAGTAGAGAGGCCTATGCCAGACAACGAGCCTCCGCACCAAGAAGAAGAAATAGATCTTGAAGATCTAAGACAAGAAGGCATAAGAACTGATGTCCCAACGGGAAGCAGATGGGCAAGAGATCACACTCAAGATCTAATCATTGGAGATTAGAGTGCAAGAGTCAAAATAAGAGCTGCTACCCAAAATGAATGCTTTTATCTAAGCTTCATATCACAAATGGAACCGAAGAAGATAGAGGATGCTATGGAAGACTCCAGCTGGATAGAGGCCATGCAAGAAGAACTTAATCAGTTCGAAAGAAGCAAAGTATGGAGACTGGTTCCAAGACCAAAGAATCATCCTGTTATTGGAACCAAGTGGGTCTTCAGAAATAAGATGGATGAAGACGGAGTCATCGCCAGGAACAAGGCAAGACTAGAGGCCAAGGACTACTCTCAGAAAGAAGGCATTGACTACGATGAGACATTTGCACCTGTTGCCAGACTAGAAGCCATCAGAATATTCCTTGCCTTTGCTGCTCACATAAAATTCAAAGTCTTTCATATGGATGTCAAAAGTGCATTCCTGAATGGTGAACTTCAAGAAGAAGTCTATGTAGAACAACCTCCAGGTTTCATCAATCCATCTCTTTCTAATTATGTCTTTAGATTAGACAAAGCCTTATATGGTCTTAAACAAGCACCTAGAGCATGGTATGAAACACTAACTAGCTTTGTTATTGAAAATAAATTCACTAGAGGTAGAGTAGATACCACACTATTTCTTTGAATCTCCTGCATATCTTTATGCTTTCTAAGAAATAGTGTGGTATCTACTCCACCTCTAGTGAATTTATTTTCAATAAGAAAGCTAGTTAGTGTTTCATACCATGCTCTAGTCACTGAAAAGACTATACTGAATATAGTCACTGAAATACTAAGTCATGTTTACTTTGCTGCAACTGCATATAAAATCTAATAATCATGACAACAAATCTCCTTGGTTATGTCAACATCAAATAGGGGGAGATTGTTGGAAGAATACATATTTTGATTTGATGTTTTAAAGTAAATGCTCATGATTATATGTAAAATCCTTCAAGGAATATATGTACAAGGACTTAGTGATAGATCAAAACTGTTAGGTTGATCTTAGTCTTAAATGTTCACTTGTATAGATAAAGAGATCAAAAATGTTAGGTTGATCTATGACTAGAAAGAAATAGATAGTCCTTGAAGAGAATCGTAGTCTATCCAGCTGATCAACATAATGCAGAAGCTAAGGCAAGATCGTAGAGCTTAGAAGATCGTAATGTATCTGCCTCGAAGGGCCTTTCCAGTAATCGTAGAGTGGTCTAGACGTTTGCCGAAGATAACTCAGAGATCGTAGTGTGTTCTCAGAAACGTAGAGTCTACAAGACGAACAAGCAAAGATCGTAGTGTGGAAAGATCGTAGCATGAAAACCCTTGAAAGAAATCGTAGTGTTCTATTCAGATTAAGCAAATATGACAATACACCACGATATGCATCGTATTGTGTCAGAAGCATCGAGCCCTATCTTTTGTTTGGAAACAAATTCCAACAAATGTGGAATGGGTTTTGAACGTTGAAGCACTCACCAGTCCCAACGATACAAAAGATATCCTTAGTATTGATCAAAAGGAACGTATTCAAGAAGCTAAGAAAATGACCATTGGGTAGAGGAAAACACCTTTTCAGGTGTTAGGTGAGAAAACAGTCTGCTGTGTCAGTGGGCTAGATTATAATTCAGAAGATGTGCAGAAAAGTCTCCATCAAAGCTCAGAAATGTCAAACGCATTTAATGCCTCATCAGATGACTTCAACGGATAGATTTAAAAAGATCACATATATACAGAACACAGACAAATGAGAGAAAGTAAGCCAGCATTGAACAAAAATGCACAAGAACACTCAACTCTCAATTCTACGATGTGAGAAAAAGAGAAAGCTTACTCAGCTACTCAGTTCTTTCGAACAAGTGCTTAATAGCAACTAAGTAGCACCAATCACGATCTCAACAACAACCAATCAACTGAAGTGAGAGTTCCAAGTCTGAAAGACTTGAAGAGTTCTAAGTGAACTATGAAGAACCAAGTCTGCTTTGGACTTGAAGAGTTCAAGAGTGAACTAAGAAGTGCCTGACTCTTTGGTGCAGAAGGAATCGTGAGATTCAAGAAGTGTAGCAGACATCCTTAGTGGATTTCTACCAAGGAGTAGAAGAGTGGATTAGGAGCTTTAAGTGCTCGAACCACTTAAAACCTGTTGTGTCCATTATAAGCCGCTATAAGCGTCATAAGCGCCTCACTCTCATTAATTCAAGATATCTAAAAGAAGGTTTATCAAATACTCATTCTGCTGTGCATTAATCACCATCATACTAACTAGTTTAAAAGAAAAGTTTTTAATTATCTATTCAACCCCCCTTCTAGATATCTATTGTGCCTCCGAGAACTAACAATAATCATACCAAGTCCATCTATGCACGTAAGCCAAAGATGATTTTCACAATAATATAAGCATGAAGATGATGACAATGACATCATAATTCAATAAAACAAGCTCAAGGATAAATTTTAAAAATTTATAATTTAATTTATCCAGGAATCAATAACGTCCAAATTGTCAACATGATACTGCTTTGTGGAGTAAAATTTAAGAATAATATTCATGTACCAGAAATAATTTGGACAGAAAAGAAATATATTTTTCGGGTGAATAGTACCCCGTGAATAGTACTTCGTGAATAGTACCCCGTGAATAGTACCTCGACACGAAAAGTGTCCCGAATACCCGAGTGAATGATACTAGAGTGAATAGTAATCGGGTAAATAGTAACCCGTGAATAGTACTCTCAAACATTTAAAAGTGCCTCCCGAATACCCGAGTGAATAATATTAGAGTGAATAGTAACCCGTGAATAGTAACTCATAACAGAAAAATACCAAAGAAAATGATATTTCATGACGAGTATTAAAGAAATGATATCCCAGATTAGTATAATAGAATATTCGCAACTGCAAATGGATTTTCACCCGCCATGCGGTAATCCAAGTAGACGGATCATTTCCACAATTTAATAAAGAATGAATCGAAGGATCATTCACCATGTGCGCTGATAATCTACATGAGGCGGAGTTATTCCAACAAAATAATAAAGAATGGAATAACAGAAGAATTCACCATGCATGCGATAGGCCGATGCATGCGAGTTATTCCAAGCAGAATAATAAAGAATAGAACCGAGGTCAGTATGTAATCCGCATGCAGACGTGATATTCCAATAGAATAATAAAGAATGAAACTGGTCATGCAGAATCCGCACAAATAGGATATTCCAACAGAATAATAAAGAACATAACCGAAGTCATGCGTGAATCCGCATGCATGCGAGGATATTCAACAGAATAATAAAGAATGGAATAACAATGAGAATTCACCGAGCGCGATAAATAATGCAGAGGTTATTCAACAAAATAATAAATAATGGAACCAAATTAAGTCATGCGTAATACGTATGCATAAAGATATTCCAATGTAATAATAAAGAATGGAATAATGTAAGAATTTCACCATGTATACCAGACTTGTGATAGATAGGTTATTCCAATGAATAATAAATAGTGGAACTGAGGCACGCGTAATCTGCTTGCAGACGCATGTGATATTCAATGTAATAATAAAGAATGAAATAACAGTAGCTCTCTTCTTGAAGATGAAAGAAATAATACCCCTTACCTTAGAATAAAACCGGATACTGGAATAGTGAGGTAGCAGACTTCTTTTCTTCTTTCTCTCTATAATTTCTCTCTATAATAATTGCTCTATAGCTTTAGTGAATTGGTGAAAAATAATGAAGGAATGAGCTTCTATTTATAGGAAAATATAGTTTCAATAATTGCATGTTTTGGGGCTCGAAATATTACAGTATAATTCCTTCCTCTTTTTCTTCATTTTTAATTTAGTCCTGCAAGTATTATCAAACTTGCACCACTTCCCCTAATAGTAAATCATGTGAATCAATAGTTCTAGACATGTGAAAATACGAATTACAGTATAGTACCTCCATCTATACCTCCATTTTTAACTTAGTCATGCAAGTATTATCAATCTTGCACCAACTCCCCTAATAGTAAATGAATGTGAATCAATAGTACACACATGTAAATAAATAGTTATAATCATGTGAATCAATAGTAATTAATTTCTCAATTATTCGGTTAATTATCCAATTGGTCAATATAACCTCCAGACATCAATTATTATCAAAATAAATGTCGATTTTCACTAACACTAATAATTTCAACACAATGGAACTATCCAATTCATCTTTAATCAATACAAACTTATTCATCATTAATATTATAATTCACAATATTTAACAACCATGTAGTTCCTAGGAAAAAGGGGGCTTTCCGATAAGGATTTCTTCTTATTAGCGCACAATTAGATGACCAAACCTCTCCTTGACAGAACTTCTAGACATTGTCAATATTGAAATTTAATAATATAAATAACTTTGTCATCTCAATTATTAATTTAATAATATAACATATTATACAGATGATACTATGACAATAATTGAATCAATAATACGAGAGATATGATGCGGTAATTATCAGAGCAATAATTGAGTATAACCGAGTGACTTCTCATGTAAGCATCAATAACCAATACCGCAGTGTACTATGCAACCACGCATTAGACATCGTACTTTTACTACTAGGGTAGTTCAGCTTTTTTAACGGTAACACTTTCGCCAAGTTATTAATAAAAGATAATTATGTGGTTTTTAACTACGACAATACTTCCATTAATGGGGTTCACTAATGATTATGCCGTCGCATCTGAATATTCCCTGTTAAAACGAATATTCCCCGACCAATCGAATATTATATAACCACTTGCTTACTTTATAAAATTTGTAAATATTACCCACAACTATAACATTATATCAAATCCACACCATAATTTCAAAAAAAATATTTTGAGAAATTTAAATCTTTATTCATAAAATATGGGGTCTCACACCGCATACATGGTGAAATTCTTCTGTTATTCTATTCTTTATTATTCATTGGAATAACTCGTCATCTTGCGGCTTCTATCGCGTGCCTCGTGAAATTCTGTTGTTATTCCATTCTTTATTATTACGTTGGAACATCACATGCATGCGGATTGATTACGCGTGACACCGGGTACCATTCTTTATTATTACATTCGAACATCACATGCATGCGGATTACGCATGACCTAGTTCCATTCTTAATTATTCTATTGGAATATCCTGTCTGTGCAGATTACGCATGACTTGGTTTCATTCTTTATTATTTTGTTGGGAATAACCTATTTGTGCAGTCTATCGCATGCATGGTGAATTCTTCTGTTATTCCATTCTTTATTATTTTATTGGAATAACCTGTCTATGTGGATTACTGCATGCATGGTGAATGATCCTTTGTATTCATTCTTTATTAAATTGTGGAAATGATTTGTCTACGTGGATTACCGCATGGCGGGTGAAAATCCATTTGCAGTTTCATATATTCTATTATACTCTGTTGGTTAAAGTGTTGGCTTCTATACTCCATGAAATTAGTGAAATATCCTTGATATTTGCGCTTCATCCAGTATTTTTTTCATGGAAATATTCTTTTGAGCATTCTTGAATTTTACTCCACAAAGAAGTATCATGTTGACAATTTGGACGTTATTGATTTCTGGATAAATTAAAATTATAAATCTTTAAAATCTATCCTTGAACTTGTTTTATTGAATTATTATGTCATTGTCATCATCCTCATGCTTATATTGTGATGAAAGTCATCTTTGGCTTACGTGCATAGATGGATTTGGTATGATTATGACCAGGGATTATTCGGTATAATCATGACCATTGATGATTACATGAATATCGTTGACTGTGGTGCAGGGATGATTTAATTTTATTTATTAAGCTGAGTCTCAGCGATAAAGTTGATGAAAAATCTTTTAAATCATAGAAGATAGTAGATTTTATGCTCTACTTGAATCTTCTAATGGATTGCTTATTCCACTGCAGTTAAACTTGATGTTTATTATATTTTATCAGTTTAACATTGTTGAAGACTAATGATAATTTATTCTACATTATCTTAGTCATAATATTTCTTACTGGGCTAGTTGAGCTCACCTTTTTGCTTTTATTGTTCTCTTTAGGAAATGAGAACATAGCCGGGACTAGTCGGGGAACGGAGTGATGGTCCAGATGATAGCATTAGTAGTCCTCACTATTCTGTTAAATAGTGTGACAATAAATGTACTAAGAACTCCATTGAGTGTGGATATTGTCTAGATGACAATATTATTATTAAAACTCGCAGTTTATGTTTTGTCGTATTTTACACGACTGTTGTATAATTAAGTTGTATTTGAATTTTGTACTATGTATTTGGGGGCGTCACAGAAATATTCTTCTGAGCATTCTTGAATTTTACTCCACAAAGCAGTATCATGTTGACAATTTGGACGTAATTGATTTCAGGATAAATTAACTTATAAATCTTTAAAATGTATTCTTGAACTTGTTTTATTGAATTATTATGTCATTGTCATCATCCTCATGCTTATATTGTGATGAAAGTCATCTTTGGCTTACGTGCATAGATGAACTTGGTATGATTATGACCAGAGATCATTCGGTATAATCATGACTTGTAATGTTATAAATGATGTGGTAAAAGTCCTCATCAAAGGTGCATTGATGGGCGAGTTTTTGGTATGATTATGACCATGGATTATTTCTAGATAGTCATGACCATTGATGATTTAATGAATATCCTTGGCCCAGTAGTGCGAGGATGACTCGATGATGTGGTTTATTTATTTGTCGAGTCTCAACGATAAAAATTGATGAAAATATTTTAAATCATAGAAGATAGTAGATATCACGCTCTACTTGACTCTTCTAATGGGTTGCTTATTCCACCGCGCAGTTAAACTTGATGTCTATTGTATTTTATCAGTTTAACATTGTTGAAGGCTAATGATAATTTATCCTGCATTATCTTTGTCATAATATTTCTTACTGGGCTAGTTGAGCTCACCCTTTTGCTTTTATTGTTCTCTTCAGGAAATAAGAACGTAGCAGGGACTAGTCGGGGAACGGAGTGACGGTCCAGATGATAGTATTAGTAGTCCTCACTATTCTATGAAATAGTGTGATAATAAATGTATTGAGGACTTATTTTTAGTTTGAATACTGTCTAGAAGACAATATTTGTATTAAAACTCACAACTCATGTTGTATATTTAAGGTTGTATTTGTATTTTGTACCATGTATTTGGTTACTCAGAATAGGTGATGTATACCTGTTTTGGGGGCGTCACACGTTTCAATTGGGTGTTGTTCATAAATACTAAGAGCATAAAATAACACCCCAAAACTTAATTTTTAAATTTGGGACATCATAGCAAAATGGTCTCAAAACAGTCCAGTAACAGTCCACTATTGTCCATTTTCCATCCTTTACGCATAGGTTCATTTTCTTTTATTATTACATGGTTTAATCATTTAAACACCATCATATATCATCTTTATTTCTTCCAGATCCATCATGATCCTCATAAACAACAACAACGACAACTACCAAGCAAAATAAAACTTATAAAAGGAAAATTTAAAAGGTAAAATTTATTGTATTCCTTCTTTTAGCTTGGTTCTTCTTCTTCTTGCTAGAGCTTGTTAGATGATTGCTTCTTCTCTTTGCTCTTTAACTCATCCGTAGGTCTCTCTCTATTCTCTCTTTTGCTTTCTATTTTCTTAAATGATTTAGTGAAAAATGAAGGAAGGATAATGAATTTTCCAAGTCTTAAGGGCTAATGAAGTTAAGAAGTTAAGAGTTAGACAAGTGACTATAACTTACCATAAATCCATAAATGGCAAGTTCCCATTTCACTTTATCTCTCCTTAGTCTGCTCACTCTCCCATCCGGGCATTCCCCTTTCCATTCTCCTTTTTAGCTTCCTTTATCCCATGTGTTTAATCTCCAACACTTACACTTGTCCCTCCACTTGTAATTCATCCTTTTAATCTCATATGTTTAATTAGTAAGTGACACATGGCCCCTTTGGTCTTTCTTTTATTTTACTTTGCTTGTTAATAGCTTTAATTCCCATGTGGGAAATTCTTGAGGTCCCACACTCCTCCTCCATCTGGATATAGACTCCTTCCTTTTTGGAATCAGGATCTTCTGTGAAAATTTTTCTGTGAGAATCTTATGAGAATTTTATTGTGGAGTTGACAATACATTAAAAAAGAGATCCAACGGTTCACAAAGTTTTGATAAGACTTTTTTTTACAAGTTGACAGAAAATTAGAAGCCACCAAACGCGTTTATTTTTACATATAATTTTTTTAAATTTCTTGATAAAATTTGTGAGCCGTTGGATCTCCTTTTTAATGTGTTGTCAATTCCACAACAAAACCCTCACAAGATCCTCACAGAAAAATCCTCATAGAGGATCCTGATTCTCCTTGTTCCTAATTTTTTTGTTTTTTTTTCTTTTATAATCGTATTCCTCCACAACTTTGACCCAATTTTGACTTTCTCAATGGGATTGATTTATTAATTAGAAAAAATAAATTTGGAAACAATAAATTCAACTTAAATAGTTTAAAGTTTTTCCAACAGGGAATTGGGAAAAAACTTCAACTTAAAAAATTGAATTTTGAGTTAAAATGTGTTGAATATTTTTTGGACGAAACCCTATTAAATTTTTTTTTATTTGTATTTTTTTTAATTTAGTTGTATGTTTTTGTGCAGAATGAAAAATTGCAAAAGTTAAGAAGTGAACCATCAAATGTACGTAAAACTAGATACATGCAACTGCTACACATAAAATTTATAAATTTGATATTATATTCCTAAAAAAATCAATGATTAGTTACATGTATATATATTAATTTAGAAAGAAAAAATAGTCAAAGAAATCAGTTTAGTTCTGTATGAAAGCTGCATATAAAAGTTGATTCCAAGTATCGGGAACTCCTGGAAGACACCAGTGGCTACAATCTGAGCCTCGGACTCCTCCAAAACCGTAGATGGATGGATGACCATCTTTTCTTAACTGAGACAATGTTGTAACATTCAGCAGATAAACAGGAGTTGCCATATTACTCAACACTTTTTCTACTACAACTTCAGCTTGATTTGGTCCTCCTGGATATGTTGATCCAAATACAGGCAGTTGCTCCCCCCTGCAATCCCTTTTATTCATTTCTCCCCAAGCAGTTGCACTAGTTTAACAACAAATTAAAGGATCAGAAATATATATATATATATATATATATATAATTATGACTATATATCTTAGTACTATATATTAGTTTACGACCCAAAATGAGAATCCCATTGGACTTTTAAATTTTTAAAGGCTTATTAAAATTAAATTAATGCATGGGATGGGATGGGATCACTTCCATATATTTTGGGACAGTACTACTTACTTACTTTCCATGATCAGGTGAGACACCTTGAAAGAAGACTTTGGTCCTGTTAGGAAACACATTGGAGTCTACCCATCTTGCCCATGTTTTTAAACCTATCTCAAAGGCAACCAAGCGATTCATATCTCTGTATGTTTTATTTGCTACTTGAATATAATCCCATCTGCAAAACCAAAATTTAAAAATATATAAAAGAATAGATAAATATACTAATTAATTAATATAAGTATAGATGATGTTTTTTTAATCAATTGTATATCGTATAATGTGTTGAGTTCGTGGCGTTACGGTTGTTGTCCTCCTGTGTGGAGCCACCAGTGCCATGTATTGAAGATCAATGTGTCGATTCCCTTCCATTTAATTCCGTCACTGATAGAATCTAGCCTTAATACTCTACCATGATCTTTCTGGCTTGAAATGTCAACCAAAAAAGCGTTGCGCCTGAACATCAGTGTAACATTGTATGCCTGCAAATTGTGAAATGAAAATTTGTACACTGAATTATTATAAATTCTTTCTGATTTTGGTTACATGCATGCTCATATATGTGTTTTTTAAATTACATATATAGAATTAGAAAAAGAAATCTTACAGGTAACCTAAATGTAGATAGGTCTTGAATCCTTTGAATGTTGTATTTAGCATGAGGAACTGCTGTGTGAAGCATGCAAACGAGTGACTGCCACTGATTCAAGCTTAGCGAATCTCCGACAAACATAATGCGCTTCCCTTTTATTCTCTGTATAAAATCTCTACCATTGAACCTACATGATCAGCATGTATTAATTAAATCTGGCTTAGAACATCATTTATTTTTCTTACAAGGTGTTGTTTAACTGATCTTATTGCCATGTTCTTCTCAATACTTTAGAACAGATAGTTACTAGACAATATATGTTGCTAAAATTATAATTAATGATGTGAAACTAAAATTTCACATACCTGTGACATGATCTTATGGGGAGGGACTAGGGAGTATATATCCAAATCCAACTCAATTATTGAAAGTGGAAACAAGTGATATATATATATATATATATATATATATATAGGTCGGGTACCGATCTATGGTCAACGTTCTAAATTTAAAATTATCCTTATAACAGATTTAGATCATCCAATCGCAGATTTGACGATAAAAATGATACCTCATCTGCACTTTTATGAGAGAACTTGCAGAATGCGGAGCAAATAATGATCAAAATACCATCTCCTGAACGCAGTTTAGTTCTGCGGATGGAGACTTTGTCAAAATATAGAGAACAAGATTTCTCATATATATATATATATATTTCATTTTTACTCTCTGATTCAACAATAATATAAATTTTCTCAGTTTAGATCCAAAATGGAAATACAAAATCACAATATCAAAACATATTTGTGTACTTACCAGCGACCGAGAATTCTCCTTATTATCATGGAGAAGTTGTCGTTATTTGCACTATTATAGCTATCGATCGATCTGATTTGATTATTTTTAAGAAGAGGGTATTTGAAGAATTGAAGAAAGTTCTTCATCTGCATATGCACCGCGGACGGAAGAGGGTATTTTGGTCATTATTTGGCTATGTAGTTTAGTTTTATAAGTCTCGTATTAAAGTGCGGATGTGGTATAATTTGCATTGTCAATCCGCGATTAGACGGTTTATGTTGCAATAATTTGCATTGTCAATCCGCGATTAGACGATTTATGTTGCAAGGATAATCTTAAATTTATAACTTGACTACGAATTTGTCCCCTTTTTTTAAATTAATTTATTATTCTCCTCCACATATCTTAGCTGAATAAAATATGCACGAGGCAGTTGTGTACGTCTCATATGTATAAATTCAAGAGATCGAAAGAGGTGATCAGACTGTGGTATTTTTTAAAACCTTAAAACATGTGACAGATAGATCTAATGAGATGCCATTGATATATATCTTTTATAGTTTTCAGCTGATACATGTGTTTTGACCCATACCATTGGGAACAAAGAATAATTTAGAACATGCATGATTAACCTTCCAAGAGCATGTTTTTGTGGGACAAAATAAAATTAAAATATGCCAAGCGTTACAATGTCAACAATGAACCCACATATTAAATGCAAATATCAATTTTCTAAATGCAGTTGTTTTAATAATGGAGAAGTGAATCATGCATGAACTGTCTCGATTTTCTGTTGTGCCAGCATTGACATGTTCTTTGTTTGGTTCATTAATATATATATATATATATATATATATATATATATATATATAGAGAGAGAGAGAGAGAGAGAGAGAGAGAGATGGCTTCTTTACAGCTCAATACTACGTATAAGCTAGCACCAAGTTAAACACACAGCGTATTTGTTCAACTAATCATCTTGATCTACTCAAGCATTTGTGTTTGTGATAATTATTCAATAACTTATGTATTTTACAGTTAAGTTAAAACGTAATCTAGATATGTTATACTACCACAATTCCAATAGAAATTACAAAAATTAATTAAATAACATTTAAGAACAACCTATCCAGAAAACTGGCAAAATGATGAGACTAGCTAGCTATTTTTGTAGAACAACAAGTTTCTTATACATGCTATAGAAAGAGTGCAGCAAACAAAAATCTGTATAGCCTATATGGGTGTACCTGGGTAAGTTGCATGCAGTAGGCTGCCATCTGTATTTGAGAAAGAAACTGTCCAGTCGACCGTTCTTTTGGCAGGTAAATGGTTTCTCTAAGAAGGGACAATCCGTTGCATTATAAAGAGGATATGTATTATCATAAACCCATCTCCCTTGAAAAATATTGCACCATCTCGTCGCTCCGATCTGGTTAGTGCTGATCATCTCCCCATGTGTCTTGTTGATCAGCAAATTTAACACAAGCACTACTACAGCAATACAAACAGGCGGCCGTGTAGTAAAAGAAACATTCATGATTATATACGATCGAGGATTAATAAGAGAGACGGAAATTTAGCATTCACATGTATATACAATAGCTGTATGTGTTATGTATATATATACAACCTTGAACCCGTGCCAGGCACGGCTTAGTTTTTAAGATTGTATTTTTATGATAATATATAGTTTTAATATGAGAACAATGATAGACACATGATTCATATATTTTATTATTTATAATTTTGTCTTTTTAATTATATTAGTTTATTAAATTAATATGTTTTATTTTATTTTGTAGGATTTAATATTTGTTGCGATAAAGTCAAAATCTTGTAATGCTCTTATCCATGTAAGGAATATCCAAGAAGAATCCAGTAAGGATAAGAAAAGAGATGGAACAATATTGGTGTGCAAGTCAAATCCAACAAGAGAAAGAAAAGTTTATCTAGAAGATCGATCTCTTTGAGAAGTTGATTGTCACTAGGAAGTTGAAATTCGTTGGATGATCGTTATATAATTAATGGGAGTTTTTTTTTTTTTTTTAATCTTCTTCTTTTCTTTATTTTAGTTAGTTTAATTATTTTTTTATGTCTAGCTAATTTCTTTAATCTAGGATGAAGATGAAATTAAATAATTATTTTGATAATATTTTCATCTCTTCTATTATTTATGCTTTTATGTTTAATTGATTTTCATCTTCATGTTTTCGTTATTGAAATACATTCGTTTTATAATTCTTATGTGATTTTAAATTAATTAAGAGGTTTTGATAGATTATTGTTAAGATATGAGTTTTCATAATCCATACTTGCTCAAAGAAGTTTTGTTGGGTTATAGTTAATTCTTAAATTTTCATAGTCTATACTTACTCACGTTAATTGTAAAATTACTAAATTAAAGGGAAGGGAGATCAAAACCATAGTTAAGTTATAAAAATAGAAGAGATTGAATTATTTATTATGTTTATTATTTAATGGATTCGGATTTGTAGATTGTTTCCTCATTATTTGTTTTCATATTCTAGTTAATTAATTCTCAATATTTATTTTTAATTCTCCTAAAATAGATATTAAGGAAACATTAAAATTAATCTAGTCTCTGTGGGTTCGACCTGTACTTGACAGTTCTTTAATTTGACACCGTACACTTGTATTACATATTTTTATCACATCAAACGATATACAATGAATTTATGC
Organism: Panax quinquefolius; assembly: GCA_020205615.1. Classification (NCBI taxonomy): domain Eukaryota; kingdom Viridiplantae; phylum Streptophyta; class Magnoliopsida; order Apiales; family Araliaceae; genus Panax; species Panax quinquefolius. Next base: position 25,403,517 of record CM035163.1, read on the forward strand.
TTATGTTGGATCAGAATAAGCTATTTTTCAGATTTTTAATATGAAAATAAAGATATATTGTTAGATATGTGTACGAAGTTATACTTTGTTCGTTCTAAATTATATATTTAACTTTTTTCCATTCTTCTTGTGGCTTCTTTTGTGGTAAATACTTGCTTCAAAAGAGCTAGCGTTGTTCTTCATTGTTTTTTGAGATTTAGAGGGTTGTTTAAATAGTGTTTAATGAGTGAAGAATAATAATAATTTATTATCATTTAATACATAATTTGTATTTAATTTGTGAATGCATCTAAAATGTTTAGAAGATTTGTTACTATTGGTTTTAGGTGCATAATGTTTCAAAAATTTAATGATGTTTTTTTAGTGTGTATATATGATACGTGCAAGTTATTTTTGGTAGATTAATTAGGGTATCTATTTAAATACATTAATGAATATAAGTTAGTGATTAAATTATTCTTAAGATAATGAGCAACTAAATTAATTTAAATGTGGATCATGGGTTGTTATACACTTGTATTGATAGGTGTCTTGTAATGTGTTAAACAACTGTGCAGTTTCAAGAAAAAACTTTTGTTAATTCTGTGTGTTGAGGGTAGGTAGGTTGGGATTTAAAATGCCTTTTATTTGTGAATGGCAAGGTAATGATATAGTACTATATTAATTATTAACAATTATAATTAAATATATATGTAGTCACCAACTGTACTTTAGTTTTTCTAGTATAATTAAGCCTAGCGCACAGCCGGATTATTCTATCTAGCTATTTCAATATATCGTGAAGTGAGGAATAAATAAATTGTATATATGTATATGTATATATAGATCCAGTACCATGTTCATGCACTACTGGAAAGGGACTCAAACAGTATTATATATATATATATATATATATATATATATATAGTCTGTTTCTCCGTGAACGGAAAATAGTGAATTAAGAACGAATCGGTTATAACGACGATTTTTTTCGTCGCTATAGAAAGTTGATTTTTTATGCTATACTGACGAAAAAACGTCGTTATAGCCAGTTCGCTTTTAAATCGCCATCCAGTTAGCTGGAGAGAGAATATATATATATATATATATATATATATATATATATGTTCATCCCCGAACAATGGTAGATCCAGTATTTAGGACTAGTTGACCCTTTCAAATAATTAATTCCTGCAACTACTTTGAACTTTCCCATCTTTTTTGGGTAGAAAATTAAGTTCTGTTTGTTCACCGACAAGCCTGGATATGTTAGAAATTAGTTATTTAGTTATATATATGCAACAACTTTGCAAATGAGACTTGTTTGACAAGGATATAGTAAGAATGAGAAATATAATACTCCCTCCATTCCATAAAAACGTTATCGTCAAATATCAATTACAAGAAATTAACCAAGTATTCTAAACATTTCGACAGCAATGCCAATTGGCCTTGAATCAAGTTTGTAGTACAAGTAAATGTCAGATGCTCACATCGCAGCAGATCAGAACCAAGAGAACACTGCAGTAAGGCCAGTAAGATGACGAAAAGGCCATACAAGATGCAGACTCTAATTAAGGTTACATTGACTTTAATTAGAGTCTGGCTTCAAGGATGTCTCGTCTAGTGGGAGAAGTGGTCCAAAGCGAAAGTCTTTCGGATCTATACCCATAACATAGTCATTGTCCTTCTTTTGGTACAGTGTACGAGTCCCTAGCGGAATTTCTTTCTATCTATATATGATCTCGTACTCTCATTCCAACTTCTCTTAGTCGGTCTTTTATATGATTATGTCTTCTCTTTGGTAAGCCCTTTCCCTTTCGTCGTCTGTCGTTTATCCTTCATTTGGTAAATAGATCGAGCCTATCTTCTTTTAGATTGTTTACCATTGTGCTTTCTTTCTAGCTAGGTTCAGCCTTTTCTAATTCCCCGAGGGCTTTTCCCGTAGTCGTCCTATCTGTTCATTCCGTGTATTAAGTGTTGGAATGTTTCGCATGTCTTTTGCTGCATGCAAGTGTATTTTTGATGAAGATGGATTTGAATTCAAAGCATTGTTGCTTTGTTTTCTGCCTTCGATCCTTGCCAAGTTAGTGCAGTCCAATGTCCCAAAAACATATCCCAGGCTTCAAAGCTCAACCATAATACAACGAAAACAAGGGTTCAATCACCGATTGCAAAACAATGATCCCTAGCTAAATATATATGAATAGCTGGGGCCTGTATATATATATCTTCCATAGTGAATGTAGAGATCATCTGGTGTTTCTACCTCTGCAAGCCATGCGTACTCCTGTTCTCTTACCGCATCCATCTCACCATCCATTCCTGTGGCGGCTAAATCAAATTATAAACACGCAACTCATAGTTAATACTGGCATTTCATATAAAAAAAACATTTAAATAATCTTATTCCTATATGGTTAGGGATCATGCAGAGTCGCAAAAGTGAAGAGTGAAAGAAAAATGAAAACGACAAAGGACAAAACTAACAACTCACAGAAGCTTGAATAAGGGTAGTCATGGTAATAGCTACATTTCCTGCCAGCAGCCTCCAAGTAAGGAGGAGCAAGAATGTCAAAAACAGCACAAGGTGTGATTGCAGCCAAACAATGCAGGTTCCCTCCGGTCTTTGGAAACAAAACCGAAGTATCACACGGTGCTGTTACAACTTTATCAACAGCCAACTTTGCCAATCGCACTGTTAAATTAGGCAGGAATGCACATTAAAACTTGCACTACTCCTTAAAGTAGAAAACAATATAGTGTAAAGCTTTAAGTTCATTTTCCACAGTATGAATCCATATTATAGAAAGAATAAAGTCTTTACACAGAAAATATAATTAATTTAAACCAAAATTAAGGCTAGAATTAGTTGGATTCAGTTTTGGGACATTTAATTTTAACAAACTCGTTAGAAGTTTGGAAGGAGTTCAGAATAAGACCTCCAGTTCCCTTGCTTTTCTCAACGCGGGCGTAGGCTCAACCCAATCATAAGCTTTCACATGCAAGGAGCCATAGAGAATTTTGCTCAAAACAGTCATTCCTGGATGGTCATGAAGTGGAATAACTGAGGAAGTGGGGAAGCAAAATATACACATCTGTATTGAAAAAAATATTTGCTTAAACAAAGGGCTTAACGTTTAAAATATCTTCAAAGACTACAAAATCAACTTGTTCAGGCCAATTTTTATGTTTGATAACTACTCATCATAGTTTCATGAGAAAAAGTACTCTCAAGGAAGCTGAGAGTTTAGAACCCTAACAGAGTTGGAACAGATGAACTCAAAATTACAGCTCACTGGGCACAAGGGTCTGAAAAATATTCAAAGGAAAAGCCCCCACCATCCATATAGAAAAGACTTACAAACCAAAATTCACGGGTAATGTTGAATTGAATCTGTAACAGAGATTTACACTCACTGATAACAAGAGAAGACATCTGGAGCTTATCGTAAAACTATCACACTCATGTACATCAATATATGTTATTGGTTGAGCCCATCGATCCACCCTATTAAATACATTAAGTACTTCCGAATAGACCATGACTTCTATCATCCTCTTGGCTTCAGCCCAACATCAATGGGACGAATTGTGTCTGCAAACAGTAAATGATCAATAATTGACCTGAAGGAAGAACACAGCTATACAACCACTGAAAAATGTGTTTTGGACGGAGGGAGTATATCATTTATCACTGTCATTTATATCAGCATAAAGACTCATTCAGTTACATCCTGAGCCAATTCCTCACAACAATAACTTTATGATAGCCAACTACAATTCAAAGTTAGAAATTTTAACCGGCACAAAATGATAACTTTTTACAATTCAAGGTTTAATTCCACCAAGAAAGAGCTGCAAACAATAGCAAACTAACACAACCCAGGATGCATAAGATTCAATTATTGAATTCCAGTGCCAAAATGAGAAACCCAGATTAGATATTACACAATAAGAAAAACCCAGATGATTTTTTTTTGTCATAATTATAAACAACCGGAATAGAAAAGGCAAAGAAATTATAAAGTTTAAAGAATAAAAAGTAGAAAGTACCTAAAAGGGAAGAGACTTTGTGGATAGCTTGAGAAGAAGATTAAGAATCCTATCGAATGTTGATGATTATATTATATAAACTAAAGCAATAATTTAAAATAAGTCTACTATCACATAAAACATAAAACCGTTCACATGTTCCGTAACTCACTAACTCAAATTTGTGTTCTTTTACTATTAAATTATTCAGTAAGTCTACTATCACATACAATTATATGCATAATGGATCACGTGACTTGCTCTGCACGTGAACTATCAAAATATACATGTGAGTATATATAAGCGATTTTATGTGATAGTAGTCTTACCAAATAATTTAATAGTAAAAGAACACAAATTTGAGTTAGTGAGCCAATCTAAGTTATTATCTTGTGTTTGATAAATTTGGAAATTAAGATCTGAATGATTATGATGTCTTAATAAATTAGATCATCTGAATGGTTATGAGGTCTGAATCTAAAAAATTGTTTGATAACTAAAAAGTAAGTTGTCACTTAATGACACTATTTTACCATTTTAAAAGGTAAAATTTTATTTAATAATTTTAAATATTTATTTTAATAAAAATGAGTACATAATATTGTTGAATATATTTATATAAAAAAAATTATCAAAAAAATTCATTAAAAAGTCACATCTTAATTATTAAGATTTCATTTTCATCTTCTTGATTAAGAGAGATTCGGAGTAACAAAAAAATAAACAAACAACATCATACCTCTTAGCAAATAAGAGGCGGTCCATTAAGAGGCAATCAAATGTAAACAAACAGCACTACTTTCCCTCCTCCTGAGTTGAGACATCATATATTTTTTTTCTCATAAAAAGACTCATATGGCCCTATCCACCAGTCCTTTATGTGTCGGTCTCAGACTCTCAGTGGTGTGATTTTGGCGGAAAATAGAGATTTGGAATTGAAAAGGGGAAAGTGAGAATGGAGGGCAGTGAAAGCGAGGCGATCTTCGATTCTCTTAACCTAAACCCTCAGCTCTTCATCAACGAGGCCCTCAATCGAGTCGACGATTTAGTCGATAGCGCCTTCGATTTCTTCCATCAGTACCGATACTACACTCTCTCTATATATACATACATACATAAATATAAACACAAAGTGGCTCTCGTTTTTTCAATTTTCTTGACTGAACTTCTAATTTTGCTCCGTTGATGGTTATTTCAGGGAGGCGTCCACTCTACTGAAGATTGAGGGCACTGACAGAACCGAAGATCTAGCCAAGGTAAAAGCTTTTTCATTTTTTCTCGTTAGCAAGCTTGATAACCCGTGCAAACGGGTAAGGTTTAGAAACTACGTATCGGACAAACTTTAAAAATCACATATTTGAGCGAATATTTATAATAATAATAATAATTTATTCAATTTCAAATGAAGTCATAATATGCCACAATTATTTCTGATAATGATCTAGGACAAAGTATATATTTTACATTTGATGCCTTGTCAAAGCTATGAAGAATCTTAATAAAAAAATCTGTTTGCTTATGTTTGTGCTTAGCTCGACCTCTTTCTTTGGCAATGAAATATCCTACTCATTGCATATTCTGGCGATGAGGTAAATGGATATAATCATACCTGAACTTGTTTGCCTCCGTTTACTTTAGGAATGCATAATGAAAAAGTGAAACCTTCTCTTGAATGGTAGCCTTAGTATTTTCCAATACACATTTGGCAGAGGCAGCCACATTGGTGGCAGATTCCTTTGTCGAAGCCGCTGCATTCTTTGCTCTCTGCATTTTTATCACTTTTTTTTCCCTATTAAATCCAATTCAAACTCAAAATAAGAAATTAATACTATAATTAAGCAGCATGTTGAAAAGGGTAAATGCAGTATTTATAGTATATGGTATGAAATTTTGTTTGGGGGCTTCTTTAAAGGAGTAAAAGTCAGTTTTTTTTTTTGGGTTCTTTACATAAATATATATGAAGTGTGAGATGCATTGGAATGCGAAAATCAGGAATGCATGAATCAATAAGTTTAAATTAAAAAACTTTTGAGCTAACCTGTAGAAACTTTTTGGGAATGTCAAAAGTTATGACCAATAAAAGTCAGCAAAAAAGAAAAAAAAAATTGTGTTATCGAGTCGTCAAAATTGGATTGCTTAGTTGACCCGGGACAAATCAAAATGACTCGGTATTTGTCTTGTTATATTTTGGTATTGATTACTCATTAGAGATACATTTTACTTTTTAATTCTACCAGTTATAGAGATACATTTATATTTTAGGACTATATGTTCCAAATTTGACATTTTACATTTTCACTTTCACTTCTAGCGTTACACAACTACTATTAGATTCTTCACTAAGATAATATCAAGGGTATATTTTGAAACATAATTATGTATGTCGAATTTTGGAAATGAGAGAGTATGAGTAATTTGTCATACACTCTATAAGGGTAAATCTTTTTTCGTTGTTGTTGGGGGTTTTAAGTTTAAAGTTTGTTCTTTAATAGATAAATTTGGGTTCCAGAGACATATAAGCTATGTGTACATTGATTAAATTTGTATGAATTGTTTTAAATCTTAGGGCGTAGGTTACCTGCGGAACATGATCCAATCTGCTTTGGACAGGCCGTTGACTATGTGGGAGAAGTATTGTTTGCGCCACTGTTTTGTTGTTCCTGAAGGATTTTCTTTACCCAAAGCTGTAAGTAATTTTATTAAACTAGTTTTAGGACAAATTATAACTTTTTCTCTTTGAAGGTTTTAATTCCTTGGTCTAATTTAAACAATTTGGGTGATGTACATAGCGAACTTGAGAATCTAAAATTTTCCGAACAATGAGCTGTGTAAATTTGTTTGATCGAACCCTTTTCTTTTAATTGCTTTGAATTTGTAAGAGTGATTGAGAAGTAATTGTGCTACACTATGATTATGATATGCGGAGGTTGGATGTGCTAGGATGATGATCGAGAATGGCTGAGAAAGTTTTCTGTTTCTGGATTTCCACCACACATTTGTATCTTCATTCTGTTTCAAGATATTGGAGACATATGGCTGGTTCCAATCCCCCATACCTGGGGCCAAAATTACCTATCAAAAAATGATATTGTAGACATATGATTTGATTTCAAGAGCCGGATTCGATTCCATCATAGGACAATCAACTCGAGTTTGAGGCCTTAGTTGGCCTTCGTGAATTGCACTGACGTATGGCCACAACAACTTCATTTTTCTTTGGTTAGGAAGTAGCATTTGTAGATTTTTTGGGTATGTTGTGTTTGGGTCAATGATGTATATATATTTTTGGGGGGTTCAATTGTTTATTTACTTTTGGGTGGTTAATGGCCTGTGCAGGGTAATAGTCGGTGGAGGGAGGGCAGTTTTTTTTCCCCTTTCTCCCTGAGCAGGAGCTGAGACTGTTTATTTGCATTATTTTGGCACAGGACCTGTGTGGTATAACATAGTTTTATGTATCTATTATTCAAAGGTTTCTCATTCTGAGGAGATGGTTTAAGTTCTGAAAGTCAGAGGATCATGGGGAAACGCTATAACTGACGGATAAAATAAATATTGATCTGAAAAGTAATGTAAACTAAGTTTTATTTCAGAGGACGACGGAAAATGAATTATATTAGCTGAGTTAATAAGATCATGAGATCAAACTAAAGCACATTTTTGGATTCAATAAGTGCTCGAGTTAGAAAGTAGCATATGTAGACTTTGAAATGATGTATATGTATTTTCAGGTTTGGGGGGTGGGGGGGATATTATTGTTAATTTCCTTTTCGGCAGTTAATGGCATGTGAAGGGTGATGGTCATGTTAGGTAAAGTGGTTTTTTGTTTTGTTTTTGACTTTGCAGGAACTAAGATTGTTTAGGCTCATATGATCTTTTGGCATAAACCAGTTTTTGGTTGTTCTGTGCTTTTGGACGTGTACATCCCCTGTACTTTAGTTTTCTCCCACCCCTCCTACTCCTCTTGTTCATGCTTTCAAGGCACCTTCTAAGTTCTAATAGCTTGGTAACTTTAGTTATTTATTAGGAAAAAAAGAAGAAAATAATGTGAACTTTATTTGAAAGGTTAAAAATTGAAAGCTTACACAGTATAAGTAAAAGAGTTTAAGGGAGAAAAAATTATTAATTATAATTTGATTGTTTATGGTTCAGTTCACTTTCTGACAGATTTTAAATCAGTAAAAATGTTATATGAATTTATTTCTCTTTCTGTTTTCTTAGATAAAATATTAGTTGCTTTACAAAAGTGTGTTTTCTTATTTTATGATTTAGTAGCTATCCTTGGTTGTAATTTTTGTTTATCAATTTATTTTTAAAAGCACTTTTAAATAATAAATGCATTTCTAGAGCGAATCATCTGGTGACATTCCTATGGATGTTGATGCTATTGATGATAAGGAGCTGGATGCGCAGTTGGACTCCTTGAGGGAGAAGCTTTATTTGGTAACAAGGCTTTTGTTGGCTGCTATAATTTTTTCATATTTATGTGTTGGTTGGTTCAAATCTATGCTATAATTTCTAAAAAAAATTAGTGTTCTTACTAGGTTGGGAAAGAGTCTGCTGAGCTGAACAGAGAACTTCGAGCACTGGAAAGTCAGTCTCTTTTAAGTAACCACCGTACAGGTTCTCTCAATGAAGCATTGCAGTTATGTGAACAATATTTTGACCGTGACATGTTCGAAGGTATCCTTTACATAAATCTTCTAACATGAAATTAGAGGTGTTATGCCTAACATGCATTTTTTATGGAGACTTGGTCAGTTAACAACATCCATGACCTGTTATTATTATTTCTACAGCTTTTATTACAGGATAGGGATCTACTGACCGCTTCGGTTTACTTTTAAATTGAGTAATTCTATGTTATGAATGTAACTTGTAAACTTCTGTTTCTATTTTGAGAATTGAGAGGTAGCAGAAAGAGAAGTTTTTGTGATTATTATGCACTTGGGAGTGAGTTTTTCAGGAAAAGTGATAAAATTATGTTAAAATTTATCAAAATCTTCAAGTGCATTATTGCTTCATACAGAGTTTCAAAGAAGTGCAGCAGAGCTTCGTGCAAAGGTGGAGAAACTGAAGACCAAAAGGGTGGAGGAAACTGAATGTATTAGAATGGAGAGGATGCACTTATCAAGTGGGGATTTGTTTAGGATGAACCGCTCTAATGGTAAGAAAATTGGCATTTTGTTTTCTGCTTCTTATTTATGGTGTTTCCCAGCTCAATGACTTCAATGGAGTGTAAAATTCATTCTAATGTATGTCTTGTAGGCCTGTCAAAAGCAACGCTGGAAGAACTTGAACAATTTATAACTGATATAAAGGGTGTGTGAATCTTGCCTTGTTCTACAACATTATCATACTTTTTGTAGCCTTGTAAGAAAATCAATATTATCTAATGACCGACCTGTTGTTTATATCATCTAGTGATGAATGCCCCCCTGTATTAATATTATAGATATGATAATGCTTTTGTTATGATTTTCTGATATATAAAAAAAAATTAGTTCAGGAAGTAGATCGGATACCCCTCACTCAGTAGCATATACAAGCCTGAGGCCAGTAAAATCTTGGCATTTGACAAAAACCCCAATAAGGATGATCAAAACCAACATGAAATTCCAAGAAGTGTTTTTTATATTATTTTCAATTAACTGATCGAAGCAAGGTTTTCTTGTCAAAACAGAAGTTCATATAACAAATGGAAAACTTAACGCGAGGTGTCAAGGAGATCTTGTTCTTTCTCAATTATTAGAGAATATGAAAAAGGAGTATCATACAACAATTATTAGTGCTTTATATATATATATATATATATATATATATATATATATATATATTAGACCTGATAATATAGTTGGTTAACTGTCGGGTCAATTCATATTAATTGAAATCAAATGGGTTGGTAATTATGTTTAAACTCGGTTAACCATTTTTCGACTCATATTTACATATTCAAGAAGTACAACTACCCACCCCCCCCCCCCTACCCCCACCCCCATCCAGCCACCCCACCCCCACCCAGCCACCCCACCCCCACACTCCACCACCCACAAATCCATCCAAAAAAATAATATTATGTGATTATGTATATACCCCTTACCCCCACCCTCACTCCCACTCCCACTAAAAAAAATAATATTATGTGATTATGTATATCACCTTCACCATTCCTCACCCCACCCCACCCCACCCCATAATAGGATTGTTGGTCGTAACAGAAATCGTGAAAATTTATATAGTACAAAATAGTGTACTTAGTGGAGGTGGAGGTGGAGGTGGAGGTGGTGGTGGAAAAAGAGAGAAGAAGAGGCGGTGGAAGAGGTGGAGGCGACGGTGGTGGTGGTGGAAGAAGAGAGAAGAAGAGGAAGAAGAGACGGTGGAGGAGGTGGAGGCGGCAGTGGTGGTGGAAGAAGTGAGAGAAGAAGGAAGAAGAATTGATTTAATGAATGAAAAAATGTTTTATTTTTATTAGTTTTAGTTTTGTTTTATTATGTTTTTGTCATTTTTAAAACTTTAAAAATATTAAAAATGAGTTAAAAAATAATTTTTTTTTTATTTCTATGTCAGTGTTGTTGATTGGCCACCTCATTTTTTATTTTATTTTCAATTTTTTTTTTGCTTTCACGTATGAAAAAATTTGACAGCCGTTAACTAGATTTGACAAAATGACCCAATTTAAAAAATTTAATTAGTTTAGTAAGTTAATTTGATAAATTAAAAATTTAATAAGATATTAAATAAAATGTGTCAATTTCAATGGTCAAATCATTAATTTTGCCGTCAGGAAGCTTTGACAAACATTTATAATGTGGGACTTGGGGCGAAGAACATAGACTTTGGAAAATCCGACATTCTTTTAAAACACCACTCTCATATTTTCAACCTATCATGATTTTCATCAGTACAAGTATAACATGGTTAATGTGCTAACTAGCTAGCTCTTTATCTTCAAATTCATGTGAGATCATCACATACTTAGTCAGTTCACCAATAATAATGCCAACCGACAATGACAATGACAATGATGATGATTTTGGTTTGTCTCCTCCAATTGTCGAATTTGAGAAGTCGCTCTCCAAGATTCTTAAAATGAACTACTACTAATAACTAATATGGAGAGATATAAACCAACTAATTTCCGTTAAATTTTTAGTACGAATCGTATCAAATTTATTTAAATAAAATCTTAAATTATTGACCTTTTAGAATTTTTTTAGTTCATCTGTTCACCTAAAAGATCATAACTGAATGTATATACATTCTTGTGTGTGTCATTCTAGTGTGACAGAGGGACTGTACCTGTAAGACCCCAACTTTTATGAATAAAAATAAATTTTCTATAATTATCATTTTTGAATATTATAGAATAAATTTGATATAATATTATAGTTGTGGGTAATATTTATAAATTTTGCAAAGTACGCAAGTTGTTTATAATATTCGATTGGTCGGAGAATATTCCTACGACGACACAATCATTGGTGGACCCCACAACAGAATTATTGTCGGATTGAGAAAACGACAAAAATATTTTTTATAAAAATAACGGCGGAAGTTTTACCGTTAAATATTGAAACACCCGGTGTTAAAAGTACAAGAATACACGTGGTTGCATAGTAACACACGGTATTGATTATTGATGCTACGTGTGAAGTCATTCAGTTTTATTCAATTATTGTCGATATTTTATATATTATTACATCAATAATTGAGATGACGAGTTATTAATATTATTATTTATATTATTAACGATGTCTAAAAGTTCGAGAGAGGTTTGGTCTACCTAATCATACGCAACAGGAGAAATCCTTATGGAAAGCCCTCTTTCGCAGGAGCGGCGCAGTCGATTAATAGTGTGAATAATAATAATAATGATGATGAAGCTTTGTTTTATTAGTATTATTAATGTAATAAAAAGAAGTTTTTTTTATAAAAATGAATACTTTTATAAAAGTTATTCGTTTTATTAAATTTAATAGTAAAATCTTTTTATATAAAATGAATACTTTTATAAAGTTATTCGTTTTATTAAACAATAATTAGAATATATTATATTTTATTATGCATAGTGTTTCAGCATAGTACTGCGTAGTGTTTGTATAGTAAAATCTTTTTAAAAGTTATTCGTTTTATTATATTATAAATAGAATATATTATATTTTATTGTAAACCAACTGGATCGTCTCATTTAAAGTAAATCAATCTGGAGATAGTTCATGGATTAGTTACTATTTAATCCATTCTTTATAAATAGAAGTTCATTCCTTCATTATTTCTTACGAATTCAATTGAAACTCTAGAGAGAAGCGTAGAGAGAATTATTCTTCTATCTTGGCGTATTTCTTTAGCGTTTAAGAAAGTTTTGAGCGTAATGCAAGTTTCTTCAAGTATATCCCGCCTCTACCGTAGTGAAGTACTCTTCTTTATAAGGTAAGGGGTATTATTTTTTCATATTCATGAAGAGAACTTACATTATTCCGGTCTTTATTATTACATTGGAATAACTTTGTATACGTGATCTCACCCTATACTTGGTGATTTTTGTTGTTATTCCATTCTTTATTATACGATGGAATATCTGCTTTTGCGCTTTTTTCTGTGGGACCTAGTTCCGTTATTTATTATTACATTGGAATACTTTCATACATGTGAAGTACCACATACATGGTGATTTCGTTGTTATTCCATTCTTTATTATTCATTTGGAATATCACAGCCGGTGCGTGTATACGCCTCTGACTGGTTCCGTTATTTATTATTACGTTGGAATAACCTCATACATGTGAAATACCGCATGCATAGTGATTTCTTTTGATTCCATTCTTTATTATACTCGGTTGGTTAAAGTTTTGACTTCTATACTCCATGAAATTAGTGGAATATCCTCGATATTTGCGCTTCATCCAAAGATCTTTTCGTAGAAATATTCTTCCGAGCATTCTTGAATTTTACTCTACAAAGAAGTATCATGTTGACAATTTGGACGTTATTAGTTCCTGAATAAATTACTTCTTGAACTTGTTTTATTGAATTCTTATAATTGTCATCATCCTCATATTTATATTTTGTTGAAAGTCATCTGTGGCCTATAGTGCATAGATGGACTTGGTATGATTATGATCGGGGATTATTGAAGGTAATCATGACCGTAATGTTACAAATGATGTGGTAAAAGTCCTCATTGGTCCGTAGTGCATTGATGGGACGATTGTTGGCATGATCGTGACCATTGATGAATACACAAATATCCTTGGCCCGTAATGCATGGATAAATTGTGGTTGTGATACTAATGAATATCCTTGGTAGTAGTCTTGAGGATGATGTGGATTATTTATTAAGGTGAGTCCCAATGATAAAAGTGATGAAAAACCTTTTAAATCATAAAAGATAGTAGATTTTATTCTCTACTTGACTCTTTTAATGGATTGCATGTTCATTTGTAGTTAAACTTGATGTCTATTGTATTTTATCGGTTTAACATTGTTGAAGACTAATGATAATTTATTACGCATTATCTTAGTCATAATATTTCTTCTTGGGCTAGTTGAGCTCACCCTTTCTTTCCTTCGTTTCTCTTGAAATGAGAACATAAGCCGGACTAGTCGGGGAGCGGAGTGACGGTCCAGATGATAGTATTAGTAGTCCTTACTATTACATTAAATAGTGTGACAATAAATATAATGAGGACTTATTCGAGAGTGGATATTATCAGAAGACAATATTTGTATTAAAAACTCATGACTTTCTTGTTGTATATTAAAGATTGTATTTGTATTTTGTACCATATATTTGGCGACTCAGAATAGGTGATGTATACCTATTTTGGGGGCGTCACAGTTGGTATCAAAGCTTAGGGATATGATCCGGCTAAGATGTGAGACAAGAACTAGGAGGGAGAGGCGGGGAATTCCTTCGCTAGTTTGACCTACTTAAGTTTATTTGGTATTTAATTGGTGGTCACGAGTATAGGGATAATATGTGATATGTTAATTAACCCTTATTTTGTGGTAGTATTTGAAAATGGCATCCAGAATGTTGAGAACATCAATGGAGCACGTGAGACCGATTGAGTCTCCATAAATCAATAATCGGATAATGTGCATGCATCAGAAGGCGTGACAATCCTCAAGCAAACAACAACACCGACCGGATGATGAGCGATGGAATGTTCAGAGGCTTTTATGCAATTCATGCAACATCGAGCAAGAAGCGGCTCTATCGAAAATGCAAGTGGAAACACCTGGCAACTCTGACGGTCACCATTAAGCGATTCAAGGCTGGGACCACCGGAGTTTTTGGAGAAGTGAAACCACTTAAGGCGAAGATGTGGATAAAGCAGATCTGCAAGATATTTGATGTCTTGGGATAATCTGAGGAGCAAAAGGTTCCCTTTGCCACCTTCATGTTGCGTGTAGAGTGTAAGACCCCAACTTATTATTAATGAAATTTAATTTTCTCTATTTATTATTTTGAAATAGTAAGGGTTGATGTGATTAATGTGGATAGTTAGGGGTAAAATACGCAAATATTTCAAAATAAGCAAGTGGTTATAAAATATTCATTGTTGTGGGGAATATTCGTTTGGTCGTGGAATATTAAATCTTTGTCGGGGAATATTAAATGCGACAGTGGTATGACCATGTGTGGGCCCCATAACTGAAAGCGATTGGATGAAGAAAGCGACAAATATAAGTTGGTTAAAAATAACTGGCGTAGTTGTTACCATTAATCTTTGTTAAAATACTCGGTGGTTAAAAACACGATGTAGCAGCGGTATTGCACCAATTATTGATTCTTACGTAAAAGGCACTACTCAATAATGGTTACGATAATTATCATTCGATATTTTATTGATTTAATAATTCTGCGTTGATATTTTATATTCTTTGTTGTTTTGATAATTGTCATTACACAACGGTATTTTTCATTATCGAAGCAATAATTCATATTATCTGAATAATATTATTAGATAACATTATTGGCAATGTCTAGAAAGTTACATCTAAGGAGAGGTTTGGTCACCTAATTAATTGCGCCATAAGGAGAAATTCTTATTGGAAAGCCCCCTCTTCCAGGAAGCGCACTCGGTTGTCGATATTGTGATTACGTAATATTATTTGTGAATAATTAATTATTGATTCATATGATGAGGAAAATATTGATTTTATGTGGATATAGATGGAGAAAAATTTTAATGTGACAATTGTTGAAAATTGAAATTTTATATTTTTACGATAAGATAATGTATTATTATATTTTAATAATATAATAATGGTGATATTTTTACAACGAATGTGGGATATATGAGTATACGAGGAGGAAGAGTATTTTTGTTGCAATAAATGTTTAAAACATGTTAAACATGTCGGTGGACCCCATTTATTATTGAAATTTGATTATAACTTTATAAAATCGCCCGTTTGTGGATTTCGGTCAATTTACATTTGGAATTTGGAAAAACTTTCTTCTGCAAAGTTGTAGAGAATTGAATTTCATATAAAAACTCATGAGATTGAATTTTCGATAAAAGGGCTATTTATTATGAATTATTGATGTTCGAAATTCTGAATAATTGATTTTGGAAGTTTTAATTATTTTAAATAATAAAAACGTTTTGATTTGTTTGGTAGACTTATTTGTTGTCAAGCATGACTGAATTCAGATCATAGATTGTGTGCGTAGGAATTTATATATAATATATTAATATTATATTAAATTTTTCTAACTTTTAGTGTTCTAGCAATTTCCTATAAATAGGGTGCTTAAGTTAGAATTGAAAATCACTTTGTAAGCTGAAGTTTTCTCTCTCTATATTATCGGCGTATTCTTGTGAGTATTTTGAGTATAATTTGAGTATTGCTATTGATTGCAAGTTCAAGTCATAGCTTTATATCAGGTGTTTCAAATTTAAGAAATCTTGATCTTTCGAGGTAAGGGATATTTTTTTTTTTCGTAATGATATTATTTCTTCAATATCATTATGTTGAAATATTGATCTGAAGTTTTTATCAAATTTGGAACTTTTGGTGTGGAGTTACTTATTCACGTATCGACAATTATTTACGATATATCGACCTTTATTCACGAATACTAAGACTTTATTCATCGAAAAATGAAAATTTTTCTTTTCGTCCAAAATATCTATTACGGATACTAGCTTTGATTGTATCCATGTTTTGATCATTCTTGAATTTTTACACCACTGCGATTATTTTTGAGGTATTTTGGGCGTGAATAAAACAAAGTACGAATCCTTAATCCTTAATCCTTGTCATTTTGTTTCTTTGGATTCGTTTCTTTAAAAATATTTTCATCATCTTGATCTTAAATGATGATATTATGGAATATCTTTGGCTTTGTAGTGCAAAGATGAATGATTTCTGAAGAATATCTTTGGTAGTAGTGCAAAGATGAATAGGTGTTTAGATGAACATGATTAATGATGAATATCTTTGGCTGTAGTGCAAAGATGAATATTTGATTCAGATGTATATTGATTGATGTTAAAGGGATAAAAGATGAGCGATGAACTTTTAAATTCATACATAGAAGATAGTAGTTTGCATTCTCTACTTAACTCTTCTAATGAATTATTATTTCATTATGAATATTGATTTAAAAATTTGTCTATTGTATTCTATTAGATTTTTCCTGTTGAAGACTAACGGTAATTTGTTGTATATTATCTTAGTCATAATATTCTTTCTTTGGGCTAGTTGAGCTCACCCTTTTCCTTTTTGTTCCATTTTTCTTCTCGGGAGGCGAGAATATAGCGAAAATGCGAGTGGGGTATGGAATGAAGGTTTTAGAAAGAATTGTTTAGTAGTCCTCACCATTTTGTAAAATAATATATCAATAAATGTGATGAGGATTTATTTGAGTATAGATATTTTCTAGAAGATAATATTTGTATTCAAACTCACGATTTTACTGGTTGTAATAATAAAGTTGTAGTTGTTTACATACCATGTATTGACAACTTCGAATAGGTGATGTATACCTATTTTGGGGCGTCACGGTTGGTATCGAGCTTAGGGATATGATCTCTGGCGGAGATCGGGGAATAGAACAGAGGAGAGAGAGGCGAGTAAATCCTTCGCTAGTGTGTCCTACCTAAGCTTATTTTTTTAGTTGGTCGATATATAAGGATATTATGTGATATATTGATTTCCTTAATTAACCCTTGTTTTATGGATGATTTAAGAATGTCGATCGAGAATATTAACAATGGAAATGAGACAGTGGAGACTTTTGTACTCACCAACGAGGAGAGAACGTAACAGTCGACAATGTTCCTCCCGTGAACAACACCACCGAAAGCGAGATGATGAACGAGGGATGTTTAGAAGCTTTTTTGCGAGTTCATGCAAAATCGACGAGGAGACTCGTGTTCAAAATCTGAGGAGAAATGATAAGATTCACGGGTTGTCACATGCACAAGCAGTTCAAAGAGTTGGGACCACGAATTTAAGGGAAAGCGAGATCCGATCATGGCGGAAACATGGGTCAAGCAAATTATCAAGATATTCGATGTCTTGGGATGCACGGAGGAACAGAAGGTTCCATTCGCCACCTTTATGTTAAAAGTGGGCGGCGGAGACTCATTGGTGGGAGATGCGTGAAGCGTACTCCATCCGGCCGCTTTTCGACTCGTATGTCTTGGGAGGCGTTTGAAACTATTTAATGACAAATACTTTTCCGAAAGTGTTCGTCATATGAAGGAAGTGGAGTTTATTAGGCTGGAGCGAACAACATGGCGGTGTCTCGATGCGAGGCAAAGTTTGCGAGTTATCCGAGTTTGCACCTCATTTGGTGGAGAATGAGGAACGATATGGCGCGAATGTTTCTTAGAGGTTTGAAACCCGACATACGTCGATATCTCATTTCTCATAAATTTTCTCTCTATTCGAGATGTTGTAAAGCAGGCTCAATTATTAGGCGAGATAATGAAAGTACGGTCATTTGAGGGACCACAACCGAGGATCGTACGGAGATAGCGGTCAGCAAGAATAATGATAACCAATGGAAAAAAGCAGACGGACAAAATGGTAACCACTCTGGTGGTAATCATGGCCATGAAAATAGAAGAAGCGAGTCAGGAGGAGATTTTAAAAAGAGGAGATTTAACAATTTCGAGGATGAAATTTCATAAGGAGGGGAGGTTGTAAGACCCCAACTTATTATTAATGAAATTTAATTTTCTCTATTTATTATTTTGAAATAGTAAGGGTTGATGTGATTAATGTGGATAGTTAGGGGTAAAATACGCAAATATTTCAAAATAAGCAAGTGGTTATAAAATATTCATTGTTGTGGGGAATATTCGTTTGGTCGTGGAATATTAAGATGCTTGGGGAATATTAAATGCGACGGCGCATGACCATGTGTGGGCCCCATATGTGAAAGCGATTGGATGAAGAAAGCGACGAATATAAGTTGGTTAAAAATAACAGGCGTAGTTGTTACCATTAATCTTTGTTAAAATACTAAATTGGTTAAAACACACGAAGTAGCACCGGTATTGCACCAATTATTGATTCTTACGTAAGAAGGCACTACTCAATAATGGTTACAGTAATTCTTATTCGATATTTTATTGATTCAATAATTCTTTGCGTTGATATTTTATATTCTTTGTTTCAATAATTGTCATTACACAATATATTTTCATTATCGAAGCAATAATTCATATTATCTAAATAATATTATTAGATAACATTATTGGCAATGTCTAGAAAGTTCTATCTAAGGAGAGGTTTGGTCACCTAAATTGCCAAGAAGGAGAAATTCTTATTGGAAAGCCCCTCTTTCCTGAACCGCACGGTTGTCAATATTGTGATTACGTAATATTATTTGTGAATAATTAATTATTGATTCATATGATGAGGAAAATATTGATTTTATGTGGATATAGATGGAGAAAAATTTTAATGTGACAATTGTTGAAAATTGAAATTTTATATTTTTACGATAAGATAATGTATTATTATATTTTAATAATATAATAATGGTGATATTTTTACAACGAATGTGGGATATATGAGTATATCGAGGAGGAAGAGTATTTTGTTGCAATAAATGTTTAAAACATGTTAAACATGTCGGTGGACCCCATTTATTGATTGAAATTTGATTATACATGTAAAATCGCTTCGTTTGTGGATTTCGGTCAATTTACATTTGGAATTTGGAAAAACTTTCTTCGCAAAGTTGTAGAGAATTGAATTTCCTATAAAAATTGCGAGATTCGAATTTTACGATAAAAGGCTATTTATTATGAATTATTGAAGTTAGGAGTTTCAAATAATTGATTTTGGGAGTTTTAATTAATTATTTTGAGAAAAACGTTTTGTTGAGTTTGTGAACCTCATTTAACATGTGTGGCTGGTGTTTTTGACCAAAAGGTGGGCTAAGGAAAATTTGTATAATTATATTAATATTATATTAAATTTTCGCTTTGGTGTTCTAAGCATTTTTTTCTATAAATAGGGTGCTTAGGTTAGAATTGAAAATCACATTTAAACTGAAGTTTTCTCTATATTTCTCTCGATATATTGAGCGTATTCTTGTGAGTATACTTTGAGTATTGCTATACGGTGCGAGTTCAAGTCATAGCCCATATCAGGTTTCATTTAGAAATCTTGTCTTCTTTCGAGGTAAGGGATGTTATTTTCTTCTCAAATGATATTATTTCTTCAATATCATTATCTTTGAAATATTGGTTGGAACTTTTATCAAATTTGGGACTTTTTCATGTCGGGGTTACTATTCATGAGATTTACTATTCACGAGTTCTTATTCATGAGTTCTTATTAAGAGATTCTTATTCACGAAAGTACTATTAAGCATGAAGCGTGAAGATGTTTTTTGTGGAATTTCTATCTTTTGGTGTCGAAGTTACTATTCACGTATGCGGCACTATTCACGATATCTGACACTATTCACCAAAAAATAAAATTTCTTCTTTTTTGTCAAAATATATATTACGGATACTAGCTTTGATTGTATCCATGTTTTGATCATTCTTGAATTTTACACCACTATGATTATTTTTGAGGTATTTTTGAACATGGATAAAACAAAGTACTAATTCTTAATCCTTAATCCTTGTCATTTTGTTTCCTTTGGATTTGTTTCTTTTAAAATATTTTCATCATCCTCGGTCTTAAATGATGATATTATTGAATATCTTTGGCCCAGTAGTGCAAAGATGAATGATTTCTGAAGAATATCTTTGGTAGTAGTGCAAAGATGAGCAGTGTTTAGATGAACATGATTAATGATGAATATCTTTGGCTGTAGTGCAAAGATGAATATTTGATTCGGATGTATATTGATTGATGTTACAAGGATAAAAGATAGGCGGTGAACTTTTAAATTCATAGATAGAAGATAGTAGTTTGCATTCTCTACTTAACTCTTCTAATGAATTATTATTTCAGCTGCGAATATTGATTTAAAATTTGTTGTCTATTGTATTCTATTAGATTTTTCCTGTTGAAGACTAACGATAATTTGTTGTATATTATCTTAGTCATAATATTCTTCTTGGGCTAGTTGAGCTCACCCTTTTCCTTGTTATTCCATTTTTTCTTCTCGGGAGGCGAGAATGTAGCAGTACTAGTCTGGGGTATGGAATGAAGGTTCTAGAGAGAGTTGTTTAGTAGTCCTCACCATTTTGTAAAATAATGTATCAATAATTATGATGGGGATTTATTTGCGTGTGGATATTGTCAGATGACAATATCTCGTATTTAAACTCACGGTTTATATGTTGTAATAATAAAGTTGTAGTTATTTACGTACCATGTATTTGGCAACTCGAGAATGGGTTGGATGGAATGGACCTATTTTGGGGGCGTCACATAAAGGGTATTATTTTTTCATATTTATGAAGAGAACTTACATTATTCCGGTCTTTATTATTTTGTTGGAATAACTTTGATCATGATCTACCCTATACTTGGTGATTTACATTTGTTATTCCATACTTTATTATTACATTGGAATATCACATGCATGCGTTTTCTGTGGGACCGGTTCCGTTATTTATTATTACATTGGAATAACACATACATGTGAAGTACCACATGCATGGTGATTTCATTGTTATTCCATTCTTTATTATTCATTGGAATATATTCAAATGCGATGTTACGCTGACTGATTCTCATTATTTATTATTCTATTGGAATAACTCGTCATGCGAAGTAAGCGCATGCATGGTGATTTCTTTTGATTCCATTCTTTATTATACTCAGTTGGTTAAAGTTTTGACTTCTATACTCCATGAAATTAGTGGAATATCCTTGATATTTGCGCGTCATCCAGTATCTTTTCGTGGAAATATTCTTCTGAGCATTCTTGAATTTTACTCTACAAAGAAGTATCATGTTGACAATTTAGACGTTATTAGTTCCTGAATAAATTAATTCTTGAACTTGTTTTATTGAATTCTTATAATTGTCATCATCCTCATATTTATATTTTGTTGAAAGTCATACGTGGCACGTAGTGCGTAGATGGACTTGGTATGATTATGACTAGGGATTATTGATTGTAATCATGACCGTAATGTTACAAATGATGTGGTAAAAGTCCTCATTGGCCCGTAGTTCATTGATGGACAGTTGTTGGCATGATCATGACCATTGATGAATACACAAATATCCTTGGCCCGTAGTGCATAGATAAATTGTGGTTGTGATACTAATGAATATCATTGGCCGTAGTGCAGAGATGATGTGGATTATTTATTAAGCCAGCGATAAAAGTGATGAAAAACCTTTCAAATAATAAAAGATAGTAGATTTTATTCTCTACTTGACTCTTTTAATGGATTGCATGTTCCACTGCAGTTAAACTTGATGTCTATTGTATTTTATCAGTTTAACACTGTTGAAGACTAATGATAATTTATTCTGCATTATCTTAGTCATAATATTTCTTACTAGGCTAGTTGAGCTCGCCCTTTCTTTCCTTTATTCTCTTGAGGAAATGAGAAGCGTAATAGGAACTAGCTCTAGGGGAACGGAGTGACGGTCCAGATGATAGTATTAGTAGTCCTTACTATTCTGTTAAATAGTGTGATAATAAATATAATGAGAATTTATTCTGAGAGTGGATATTGTCTAGAAGACAATATTTGTATTAAAACTCACAGCTTTTTTGTTGTATATTAAAGATTATATTTGAATTCTGTATCATGTATTTGGTGACTCAGAATAGGTGATGTATACCTATTTTGGGGGCGTCACAGTACTGTTTGAGTTGTTTTTTTCATGCCTCAATTAGGTCCTGACAAATAAATTAACAATATAAATATTATATTTCGTGTATATATATAATTATGTAAAATAATATAATTATGCATAACAAAAATACTAGTAAATAATCAATTTTTTAGTCAAATATTACTAAACTCCTAGGATCCTTTATTGTTTATTGAGGAATGGTCATGGAAAAATCTATTTTTAAATGTGTATATGAAAGCCACATTAATAAAAATTTAAAATTTGGACCAAGGGAGTATTCTTATTTTTATTTTATTTTTTAAATCTATATATCAATCCTTTTAAATTAGCTTTAATGCTTGATTAACTGCAAAAACAAAAATATGTTTAGCGCCTAGTTAGATTCCTAGTCTTGCAGTCGTTTACATAGGAGCGACAACGGTTGTTGCGTTGATAACGGTTTGCAAACACAGCTGAAAGTGCGTTTACAGCTGAAGATACGTTTGAAAAGTTATCATTTTGTTCGTTTACCAATACCTTATATAGTTGAAAGTGTAATTCTTGTTCGGTTAAAATTGCAGCGTTTGCCATTGAAATAGTACAGAATGATTAAAAAGATGATGTATACTTATGAACTATTAATATATGAGTGTTGGGTCATGATATTTCACATATTGGGCCGAACGGATTGGGCTTATTCATTTGATTAAATCTCTTGGGTCATCTCTATTGGGCTTGGCCAATTGGGCCGAGTCAGTAGATCCTCCTGATCAGATCTTGAAAGACTTGGGCTGAATTGAGTTGGCTGACCCATTAGATATTTTAATATCTCCATCTTTGACTTGCGATGATGAAAAAGGATAGCTGTTGACCGAAAGTCTGCAGAGCATTAATGTGGATGGGATTATAGTCGGTCGGCGGTAGAAACAATGCAGAAAAGGATGACAACCTGCATGCAGTCGGTTGAAATCACCTGCAGTGGGAAATTGTGTCGGACGGTAGTGGGTGGCATGGTAAACCGGGCCTGAGAGTATATGTTAGCAAGGAAGTCTTCTAAGAATAGGTAACTGATAATTTTATCTCTCTCAATACACTAGATATTTTATCCTCCATTGTTAACCTTGTGATCGCCTGTATTGACTCTCACGCCTGAGCTATCCCTCGACGGTCGAAGCCGTCAAGCTTTTGGTGTTGATCGTGTTTATTGTGCAGGATCAGGACGTCTTACGTGATTGGGACGTGACAGAAGATCTTGACGTTAACAATAAGTATACTATATTTTTCTAAATTTTACACATTTTCCAAATTAAATACTTCTTCCATTCTAAATATAAGATTAAAATATTAAAATATTGAATATACAAAATCAAGGAGCATACCTCCACAAAGCTACTAACAAAAGATTATAACCGTCATACTCTAAGGTGAGGAAATTGTCAACCAAAGTTTTTAACAGAGTATACTTTATATTTAACTAATCATGACGAGCATCCTTCCACTGCTCACCTTACTCCTTAGAGTATAAAGTATACTCTGTTAAAAAATTTAGACTGAGCAGTGGAAGAATGCTCGTCATGAGTTTTTTTATTGTGCTCAGTCTAAATTTTTACTCCATCCGTCCTTTAATATAAGTCGTTTTAAAAAATATTTGTGTCTTTTAATATTTAATGTTTAAAAATTTTAAATAAGTATTAATTGCTTAGTTTTTAATATTACGGTAATATTAAAAACTAAGCAATTAATACTTATTTAAATTTTTAAATAAGTATTATTAATAATATACTATTTGGGGTATTAATATTATTACCCCAAAACTAAGCAATTAATACTTATTTGGGGTAATATTATTACCCCAAATATTAAATATAAGTTTGATTCTTTTATTATTTTATGTTCAATAAATAACCTTCTCTTTTGTCAAAGATAATATAAATAATTAATATTATATTAAATGTTATACAATTATTTTTTTAATATTTATATGCAACTCTAAAACTATTTATATCAAGACAGCAAGAGTATATGTGACGCCCCCAAAATAAGTATACAACGCCTATTCTGAGTCGCCAAAAACATGGTACAGAAAGCAAACTACAACTTCAATAATACAATTATCGTGCAAAATAAGACAACACATACTGTGAGTTTAAATACAAATATTGTCTTCTAGACAATATCCACACTCAAATAAGTCCTCATTACAATTATTCATACACTATTTTACGAAATAGTGAGGATCGCTAAAACATCTTTCTAGAACCATCACTCCATACCCCGATTTAGATCCTCGCTATGTTCTCACCTCCCGAGAAGAAAAATAGAACAAAAAGGAAAAGGGTGAGCTCAACTAGCCCAGTAAAGAATATTATGACTAAGATAATATACAACAAATTATCATTAGTCCTCAACAGGAAAAAATATGATAAAATACAATAGACAACAAGTTTTAGATCAACAACTGCAGCGGAAATAACAATTCATTAGAAGAGTTAAGTAGAGAATCAAATCTACTATCATCTATGAATTTAAAAGTCCATCATCAATATTTTATCCCTGTAACATCAATCAATATACATCTTGCATCAAATATTCATCTTTGCACTACGGGCCAAAGATATTCATTTGTATCACCAGTTGGTCATGTTCATCTCAATACCTGTTCATCTTTGCACTACGGGCCAAAGATATTCATTAGGTAATCATACATCTTTGCACTACAGGCCAAAGATATTCATCAAGTATCACCATTAAGGACTGAGGATGATGAAAAACATTCTAGAGAACGAATCTAGTGAGACAGAAGGACAAATATTAGGGATTCGTATTTCGGGTTATCCAAATTCAATAATACTCCATAATAACCAAGTGTGAAGTAGAATAAAGATCAAAACATGGATACAATCAAAGATAGTAACCATAAAAGACATCTAGGACTAAAAAGAGAAAATATCATTTTTCGGTGAATAGTGTCGTATACGTGAATAGTAACCCCGACACAAAAAGGTAGAAATTCCACAATAAAATTCATAATAATATCTCAGCATAATGATATTGAAGAAAATAATATCATTTAAGAAAAAAAATAATATCCCTTACCTCAAAGAATTAGTACTTCAGAATGAAATGTCGGATATGAAGTTGAATGAAACTTGTACTGAATAAAAACTCTCAAAGTATCTAAATACTCACAAAATACGCTCGATAATATAGAGAGAAAAAGAGAGAAAACTTATGTTTCTGGTGTGATTTTCAATTCTAACTTAGCCCTCTATTTATAGGAAAATATTAGCACGCCGAAGCAGACTTGATGTAAGACCCCGAATTTTATGAAATAAAGGTATTCAATTTTTCTTATAATTACTATTCAGTAAGTGGTTATAAAATATTCATTGTTGTCGGGGAATATTCGCTTAGTCGTGGAATATTCTTTCCGCCGTAGGAGAATATTAAATGACGATTTGCCTACAGATCATTTGTGGGCCCATAATGAGAATAAGCGCTCGGATGAAGAAAAGCGACAAAATTAAGTTTTTATAAATAACGACGTAATCGTTCATCAATTAACTTTGTTGGAATACCCGGTTGGTAAAGTAAAATGTCTGGCGTTGTTGCTTGCGATAAAGAGCGGTATTCAGACGCGATATTTTTCAATTATTGATTCTTACGTGAGAAGGCACTACTCAATAATTGTTACGATAATTCTTATTCAATATTTTATTTTATTGATTCAATAATTCTTGTGTTGATATTTTATATTATTGTTGTTCAATAATTGTCACCGCACAATGATATCTCCATTATCGGATCAATAATTCATATTATTTGAATAATATTATTAGATAACATTATTGGCAATGTCTAGAAAGTTACATCGAGGAGAGGTTTGGTCACCTAATTGCGGCGCCGAGAAGGAGAAATTCTTATTGAAAGCCCCTCTTTCAGGAGGCTTTGGTTGTCATTATTGTGATTCTATAATATTATTTATGAATAATTAATTATTGATTTATATGACAATGAAATATTTATTTGATGTGGATATAAATGATGGATTTATTTATGTGGTTATAAATGAAGGAATTAATGTTGAGGTATTTTATCGATTATTTTGTCGGATTGGAGGTATTAAAAGATCAAATCGGTGTTCTTACTGACTTTATTATGTGAGTTATAATTTTAATCGTGAGTTGGATCGTTGGGATATTTGGATATGTTATACATATATAAGTTGAGTATATGTTCACAAATTTTGAACAGATTAAAATGAACGTATAATTTGTTATGAATTTTAAGAGGTGATTGATTAGGAAATTAGGTTATAAATGATTTTGGTGGAAAATTCTAGAATTGGTGGGCCCCACTTTTGGTTGGTGAGAAATGTGCTCAATTGAATTTTCAAATGTGGTGGGTGGGAATAGTAGCAGGTAAAGCCATCAGGTTGCAGGTTAAGTCTGCTTCGGCGTGCTAACATTTTCCTATAAATAGAGGGCTAAGTTAGAATTGAAAATCACACCAGAAACAAGTTTTCTCTCTCTCTCTCTATATTATCGAGCGTATTCTTGTGAGTATTTTGAGTATACTTTGAGTATTGTTAGACGGTGCAAGTTCCCTTCAGCACTATATCCGGTGTTTCAACTAGAAATCTTGTCTTTCGAGGTAAGGGATGTTATTTTCTTCTCGGATGATATTATTTCTTCAATATCATTATCTTTGAAATATTGGTTGGAATTTTTTTATCAAATTTAGAACTTTTTCATGTCGGGGTTACTATTCATGGGTTACTATTCACGAGTTACTATTCATGACAAAATTGGTTTCTTTTTCTAACTAAATTATCGTTGATTTATGAATCTTACTCTTGAAATTAAAACCATGTTTTGATTATATTATTTTTATATAACATTCTTATAACTCTAATGATGATATTTCTCTTTGACTTGAGTTTAAAGATGGGTAGATTATTGGTATGATCGTGACCATAGGTTCTCTTTGCCAAGAATGCAAAAGTTGAATTGTTGAATTGGTATGATCATTGACCATTGAATTTACAATTGAATATTTTTAACTTAAGTGCAAAGGTGAATTGATCAACATGGTTATAATTATTGTTATATAACCACGAAATGATTATGTATTTCTTTGATATATGAATATCTTTGGCTCGTAATGCAAAGATGACATGTTGTTGAATATCTTTTTTGTAGTGCAAAGAT
This sequence comes from Panax quinquefolius, assembly GCA_020205615.1. Taxonomy (NCBI): domain Eukaryota; kingdom Viridiplantae; phylum Streptophyta; class Magnoliopsida; order Apiales; family Araliaceae; genus Panax; species Panax quinquefolius. The sequence continues at coordinate 25,430,972 of CM035163.1, forward strand.
GAATTATTGATGAATATCTTTGGCTCGTAATGCAAAGATGACTGTTGTTGAATATCTTTAAATTTTGTAGTGCAAAGATGAATTATTGATGAATATCTTTGGCTCGTAATGCAAAGATGACTGTTGTTGAATATCTTTTGCTTTGTAGTGCAAAGATGAATTATTGATGAATATCTTTGGCTCGTAATGCAAAGATGACTGTTGTTGAATATCTTTGCTTTGTAGTAGTGCAAAAGATGAATTATTGATGAATATCTTTGGCTCGTAATGCAAAGATGACTGTTGTTGAATATCTTTGCTTCAGAGTGCAAAGATGAATTATTGATGAATATCTTTGGCCGTGTAATGCAAAGATGAATTTGTTGTTGAATATCTTTGCTTTGTGAGTGCAAAGATTAATTATTGATGAATATCTTTGGCTCGTAATGCAAAATGACTGTTGTTGAATATCTTTGCTTTGTAGTGCAAAGATGAATTATTGATGAATATCTTTGGCTCGTAATGCAAAGATGACTGTTGTTGAATATCTTTAGCTTTGTAGTGCAAAGATGATTTATTGATGAATATCTTTGGCTTGTAATGCAAAGATGACCCGTTGTTGAATATCTTTGCTTTTTCAGTGTAAAGATGGGCTGTTGATGAATATCTTTGGCCCGTGGTGCAAAGATGAATTTATTAGTATGATTATGAGCAGAAGGCGTGATTTGGTATAACCATGATCTTTGATGTTTCGAGGTAAAGACAAGTGATGAAAATTATCTTTGTCTTGGATGAGGAAAGGAATTTAGAACTACAATTACGATTATGAAGTTATACACGTGATTGTGGACAAGAATTGTTGATTGATGTTACGAGGATAAAACATTGTTGGTGGACTTTTAACATGGAGAAGATAATAGATTTTATGGTCTATTTGACTCTTCTAATGGATTGCTCATTCATTGCAACTATGGTTGAAAAGTTTTATCATCTACCATATGTTCTAAATCTCGATTTATTCTTGATGAAGACTATTGATAATTTATTTATCTTTAGTCATAATATTCTTTATCGAAGCTAGTTGTGCTCACCCTTTTATTTCACAATTCCTTTCGTGTAATAAAAGTGTAGTTGGGTCGGCGGGGATAGCGAGGAATAGAGTGGTGGTCTATAGATGTTGAGGTGAGGTGAATTTAACTTGGAAGGGTGTTTTGTCACTATCATACAAGATGTCTAATGACATACAACCTCGTGTTATCATAAGACATGGTTGTGCTCATCCACTTGTTGAGTATATTTACAAGCACTACCTATATAATCTTGGTGTTTGTTTGGAGTATAATACCCAATTAGAGGCGGTGGAGATAATGATATGTCAAGAGAAGACTCACCATTGGGAAGAATATGATAGTAATCTTCTCGTTTTTCTTTGGGGTTTATTAATCAACCAAGGATAATTACGTGGCCATATGATATCTACCATAACCTAAAAGCATGGCCTCCCATGTATGAAGGTTTCCTTGAGCACTTCCCAAAGATTCTAATTTCTAAAACAGTTTTTGACTATACCTTTATGTAAGGTGTCATTGTGACGTGCTACAGTTGGTATATATTTGTATCCAAACTCACAGCATATGTGTTGTTGTATTTTGCACGACAATTGTTGTAATAAAGTTGTAGTTGTTTTTCGTACCATATATTTGGCGACTCAGAATGGGTTGGATGGAGTGAACCTATTTTGGGGTTGTTACATTTGGTATCAGAGCTTAGGGATATGATCTCTGACGGAGATCGGGGAATAGAACTAGGAGGGGAGAGATGAGTAATTCTTTAGTGTGTCCTACCTAAGCTTAATTGTTGGTCAGTCATAATATCGGGATATTATGTGATATGTTAATTTGTTCAATTAACCCGTGTTTTGAAGCTGTATTCTAGAATGATATCTGAAATAAAGAAGATGAGCAATGGAGAAATCATGATGACGGGGAAGATGGAATGAAATGAAAGCAAGGTATTCTCAACTCTTTGAAATACTGTACGTAAATTTCGAGGACGAAATTTCATAAGGAGGGAGATTGTAAGACCGAATTTTATGAAATAAAGGTATTCAATTTTCTTATAAAAACTATTCAAGAAGTGGTTATAAAATATTCATTGTTGTTTGGGAATATTCGCTAGTCGTGGAATATTCTTTTTACGTCGGAGAATATTAAATGCACCGGCCAAGCGATCATTTGTGGGCCCCATAAGTAATAAACCGCCGGATGAAGAAAAGCGACAAAATTAAGTTTTTATAAATAACGACGTAATCGTTATCAATTAACACTTTTGGAATACCGGTTGGTAAAGTAAAGTAATCTGGCGTTGTTGCACGCAAGATGGCATTACGGTATTGCGATATTTTTTCAATTATTGATTCTTACGTGAGAAGGCACTACTCAATAATTGTTACTGTAATTCTTGTTCAATATTTTATTTTATTGATTCAATAATTCTTTGTGTTGATATTTTATATTATTGTTGTTCAATAATTGTCACCGCACAAAGATATCTCCATTATCGATCAATAATTCATATTATTTGAATAATATTATTAGATAACATTATTGGCAATGTCTAGAAAGTTCATCGAGGAGAGGTTTGGTCACCTAATTGCTTGCGCCAAGAAGAGAAAAATTCTTATTGGAAAGCCCCTCTTTCTCAGGAGCCGCTGGTTGTCATTATTGTGATTCTATAATATTATTTATGAATAATTAATTATTGATTTATATGACAATGAAATATTTATTTGATGTGGATATAAATGATGGATTTATTTATGTGGTTATAAATGAAGGAATTAATGTTGAGGTATTTTATCAAGATTTTGTCGGATTGGAGGTATTAAAAGATCAAATCGATTGTTCTTACGACTTTATTATGTGAGTTATAATTTTAATCGTAGTTGGATGGATCGTTGGGATATTTGGATATGTTATACATATATAAGTTGAGTATATGTTCACAAATTTTGAACCGTTAAAATGAACGTATAATTTGTTATGAATTTTAAGAGGTGGTGATTAGGAAATTAGGTTATAAATGATTTTGGTGGAAAATTTTAGAATTGGTGGGCCCCACTTTTGGTTGGTGAGAAATGTGCTCAATTGAATTTTCAAATGTGGGTGGGTGGGAATAGTAGCGAGTAAAGCCATCGAGGTTGCTTGAGGTTAAGTCCGCTTGACGTCTTAACATTTTCCTATAAATAGAGGGCTAAGTTAGAATTGAAAATCACACGTAAAACAAGTTTTCTCTTTCTCTCTATATTATCGGCGTATTCTTGTGAGTATTTTGAGTATACTTTGAGTATTGTTAGGCGGTGCAAGTTCCTTCAAAGACTATATCAGGTGTTTCAACTAGAAGCACTTTGTCTTTCGAGGTAAGGGATGTAATTTTCTTCTCGGATGATATTATTTCTTCAATATCATTATCTTTGAAATATTGGTTGGAATTTTTATCAAATTTGGAACTTTTTCATGTCGGGGTTACTATTCATGGGTTCTTATTCACGAGTTACTATTCATGACATAAAATTGGTTTCTTTTTCTAACTAAATTATCGTTGATTTATGAATCTTACTCTTGAAATTAAAACCATGTTTTGATATATATTATTTTATATAACATTCTTATAACTCTAATGATGATATTTCTCTTTGACTTGAGTTTAAAGATGGGTAGATTATTGGTATGATCGTGACCATAGGTTCTCTTTGGCGAGAATGCAAAAGTTGAATTGTCAATTGGTATGATCATGACCATTGAATTTACAATTGAATATTTTTAACTTAAGTGCAAAGGTGAATTGATCAACATGGTTATAATTATTGTTATATAACTTCACGAAATGATTATGTATTTCTTTGATATATGAATATCTTTGGCTCGTAATGCAAAGATGACTGTTGTTGAATATCTTTAGCTTTGTAGTGCAAAGATGAATTATTGATGAATATCTTTGGCTCGTAATGCAAAGATGACTTTTGTTGTTGAATATCTTTAGCTTTGTAGTGCAAAGATGAATTATTGATGAATATCTTTGGCTCGTAATGCAAAGATGACTTTTGTTGTTGAATATCTTTGCTTTGTAGTGCAAAGATGAATTATTGATGAATATCTTTGGCTCGTAATGCAAAGATGACTGTTGTTGAATATCTTTGCTTTGTAGTGCAAAGATGAATTATTGATGAATATCTTTGGCTTGTAATGCAAAGATGACCCGTTGTTGAATATCTTTAGCTTTGTAGTGTAAAGATGAGCTGTTGATGAATATCTTTGGCAGTAGTGCAAAGATGAATTTATTAGTATGATTATGAGCAGGGCTGTGATTTGGTATAACCATGATCTTTGATATTTCGGGTAAAGACAAGTGATGAAAATTATCTTTGTCTTGGATGAGGAAAGGAATTTAGAACTACAATTACGATTATGAGTTATACACGTGATTGTGGATGAGGAATTGTTGATTGATGTTACTGAGGATAAAACATTGTTGGTGGACTTTTAACATGGAGAAGATAATAGATTTTATGGTCTATTTGACTCTTCTAATGGATTGCTCATTCAGCTTGTAGAACTATGGTTGAAAAGTTTTATCATCTACCATATGTTCTAAATCTACGATTTATTCTCGATGAAGATTATTGATAATTTATTTATCTTTAGTCATAATATTCTTTATCGAAGCTAGTTGTGTTTCACCCTTTTATTTCACAATTCCTTTCGTGTAATAAAAGTGTATTTGGGTCGGCGGGGATAGCGAGGAATAGAGTGGTGGTCTATAGATGTTGAGGGTGAGGTGAATTTAACTTGGAAGGGTGTTTTGTCACTATCATACAAGATGTCTAATGACATACAACCTCGTGTTATCATAAGACATGGTTGTGCTCATCCACTTCTCGAGTATATTTACAAGCACTACCTATATAATCTTGGTGTTTGTTTGGAGTATAATACCCAATTAGAGGCAGTGGAGATAATGATATGTCAAGAGAAGACTCACCATTGGGAAGAATATGATAGTAATCTTCTCGCTTTTTCTTTGGGGTTTATTAGGTCAACCAAGGATAATTACGTGGCCATATGATATCTACCATAACCTAAAAGCATGGCCTCCCATGTATGAAGGTTTCTTGAGCACTTCCCAAAGATTCTAATTTCTAAAAGCAGTTTTGACTATACCTTTATGTAAGGTGTCATTGTGACGATCTCTTCTGAGTTGGTATATATTTGTATCCAAACTCACAAAGATATGTGTTGTTGTATTTTGCACCGACAATTGTTGTAATAAAGTTGTAGTTATTTTTCGTACCATATATTTGGCGACTCAGAATGGGTTGGATGGAATGAACCTATTTTGGGGTTGTTACACTTGACCTGCTACCTGATGGCTTTACCTGCTACTATTGCCACCCACCATATTTGAAATAAAATTCAGCATATTTTTTTACCAACCACAAGTGGGGCCCACTCAATTCTAGAATTTTTTACCAAAATCAATTATAACCCTAATTTTCGAATCAGTCACCTCTTAAAATTCATAACAAATCATACGTTCATTTTTAATGGTTCAAAATTTATGGACATATATTCAACTTATATATGTATAACATATCCAAAAATCACAACGATCCAACGGTCGGATTAAAATTATAACTCACGCAATATATCGTAAAAATACTGATTTGATTTTTAATACCTCCATTCCGACAAAAATACTGATAAAACACTTCAACATTAAATCCTTCAATTATAACCACATAAAATAAATATATCCATCAATTATAAAATAAATATTTCCTTATCATATAAATCAATAATTGATTATTCACAAATAATATTACAGAATCATAATTATGACAACCAGGTCGTTCCTAGGAAAGAGAGGGCTTTCCAATAAGGATTTCTCCTTACTGGCGCGTAATTAGGTGACCAAACCTCTCCTTAGACCGAACTTTCTAGGCATTGCCAATAATGTTATCTAATAATATTATTCAAATAATATGAATTATTGATCCGATAAGGGAAATCTTTGTGCGGTGACAATTATTGAAACAACAATAATATAAAATATCAACGCAAAGAATTATTGAATCAATAAAATAAAATATTGAAAAGTAATTCTTTGTAACAATTATCGAGTAGTGCCTTCTTACGCATTTAATCAATAATTCAACCATCTTGTCGCAATCTGCGTGTGCTACTTTCGCAAACCACGCCAGACATCGTATTTTAACCGCAGGGTATTCCAACAGTCTTAATCACCAGAATAACTACGTCGTTATTTATAAAACTCAAACTTTATCGTTTTTCGTCATCCCAGCGGTTATTACATTATGAGGCTAACGAATGGGTATCAAGTAAATGCCGCATTTAATATTCTAAACAACAAGAATATTCCACTTAATTAAACGAATATTTCTCGATAAAAATGAATATTTTATAACCATTTCTTTTATTTTGTAAAAATTACACATTTCACCCATAATCAAAATATTTTATCAATTTAACACCTTATTATTTTAAAATAATAATTAAAAAATAATAATTTTATTTATAAAAAATTGGGGTCTTACAGTATATTTATAATAGCCAAATAAAGTTTTATAATTCTAGAAGACATGCAATCCATCCGAGTGGGTGATTAGACTATTACAACTATAATTATGGAGAATTTTCTTATATTACCACGTGGAAGCCACGTGTGCATAATGGGTAGATTATAATATTATACTATTAAGATTTCAAGTCTTACGTGTAATCCTGTCCCACAATTATGACACATGTCACGTCGTAGGAACGTTGGAGTTGGAATATCTTTTTGGATATTCCTTTCTTTTTTTTTTTGTGAATAAATTCTACGCATAAATAAATACAATAAAAAATATACACTTGTTCAAAACATTTCGTTTTCATGTGTATATCATCATATTCATGCATATTGACTAAACATTGGAATATTGATTAATAATATATGACATAAAAAACATTCGGATATTGAATAACAATATATGATATAAAAGCTTAATGCGATGGAATAGCATCTTTCGATTAATAAGGTCAATTTGTCAGTAGGATCAAATTTAAAATAAATAAATTTATATAAAAAATAAAAATATAATAAAATAAATTATAAAACTAAATAATGTCTAAATATTATTTATAGCAACATTTTTCAAAATTTCATTACTTAAAATTATTGCATGATAGTCTCATTTTTATTTATTACAAAAATCCACAAATAATTATAAAAAAACCGCAAGTAATTACAAAAAATTTCAAAATAATTGCTAAATTTATGAAATTATAAATAAATAAAATACAACATATCGATTTTTTTTTAAAGTCGAACTAGTGAAAAAAATTAGGTCAAGTCGTTAGACGAGAAACGGAGAGACAAAATATTGTAGTGACCAAAGTAGTATAGGATATGAACTTTAAAGAATTTAATACTACCTCCAATATAGAATTAGATATATACTCTAATTTTTTAAAGTCAATTCACGAAATTCTAAAATTCAATTTGAATTGATATAAATTCGTTCAAGTTTTGAAAACAATAAAGATAATAATTAATAGTATTTTTTTGTAAGACCCCAGCTTTTTATAAATAAAATTAAATTTTTCTCTAATTATTATTTTGAAATAATAAGGTGTTAAATTGATATAATGTTTTGGTTATGGGTGAAATGTGCGATTTTTATAAAATAAGCAAGTGGTTATAAAATATTCATTTTTATCGGGGAATATTCGTTTGGTCGTGGAATATTCTTGTTGTGAGACCCCAGATTTTATGAATAAATATTTAATTTTCTCAAAATATTTTTAATATTATGGTGTGAATTTGATATAATGTTATAGTTGTGGGTAATATTTATAAATTTTGCAAAGTATGCAAGTTGTTATATTATATTCGATTGGTCAGGAAATATTCTTTGTGTCGGGGAATATTCGTACGACAACACAATCATTGGTGGACCCCACAACGGAATTATTATCGGATTGAGAAAACGACAAAAATATTTTTATAAAAATAACTAGGAAGTTTTACACAGATTATCTTTGTTGAACTACTCGGTAGTAAAAGAAACGATGTCTGCGCGTGGTTGTATAGTAGCACACGGTATTGATTATTGATACTTACGTGAGAAGTCATTCAGTTTTGTTAAATTATTGCTATAGTAATTGTTGCATAATATCTCATGTTATTTGATTCAATTATTGTCGATATTTTATATATTGTTAAAATCAATAATTGAGACGACAAAGTTATTAATATTATTATTTGCAATATTAACGATGTCAGAAGTTACATCGAAGAGAGGTTTGGTAACCTAATCTACGGCGGCATGATAGGGAGAAATCCTTATTGAAAAGCCTCCTCTTTTCTAGGAACGACCTGGTCGATTAATATTGTGAATTGTAATAAAGATGATGAATGTTGTTAAAATTATTAAGGTGATTTTTATGAAGTTTGCTTATTTTATGGATTCCTATTTACCTATTTTTCAAAATAATCAGTAGAAAATTATTTAAAGGTGGGGCCCATATGTGGGTCCCATATGTGTTGAAAAATGAATTTTGAAAATGGGGGTGGTAGAGAGATACGTATTGGGGAGGGGGTTATGTATATAAGGTTGTGTGTGGGTGTATATATATAATATAATATATATTGTTAGTGGGTTTTGGTGGGGAATGGTATTGTTAGTGGGTTTTGGTGGGGAATAGTATTGTTAAGTGGTATGTGGTGTGTGTTGTGTTTGTAGGGAACATGTGTTGTATATTATATATATATTGTGTTCATGCTGATTGTGTACTGATATATATATATATATATATATATATATATATATATATATATATATATATATCTGCGTTGAAAAAAAGTTTCGGAAGAATTGAATTATTGAGTACTATGATTGTCATTATTATTATATATATTATATTTTATTTAAAAGATTTTGCTTTAAATATGGAATAGTCAGATTAAAGTAAATCAATCTGGACCGATTCATGAGTTAGTTCTGATGCATTCCATTTTCCTATAAATAGAAGCTCATTCCTTCATTATTTCTTACAAATTCATTGAAACTCAGAGAGAAAAATTATAGAGAAATTATAGAAAAGTGATACTCGCTACTTCCTACTCTTATATTGGTTTCTTTTTACGATAAAGGGTGTTATTCTTTCTTATTCATGAAGAGAAGCTGTTGTTATTCTATTTCTTATTATTACATTGGAATAACCTATATCTGTGAGCTACCCTATACTTGGTGACATTCTTCTATTATTTTGTCTTTATTATTACATTGGAATATCTTATCGTGTGTTTTACAGGATCGGATTCGGTTCCATTATTTATTATTTAGTCTTTATTATTACGCCGAAATATCACATGCGTGTGTTTTACACGGACTGGTTCCATTATTTATTATTCCACACTTATTATTACATTGGAACATCCCGCCGGTGTGAATTTCACGACTGGTTCCGTTATTATTATTCTTTTGGAATAACTCAATACATCAAGCACCGCATACATGGTGATTTCTTTTGTTATTCCATTCGTTATTATACTCAGTTGGTTAAAATTTTGACTTCTATACTCCATGAAATTAGTGGAATATCCTTGATATTTGCACTTCATCCAGTTTTTTTCATGGAAATATTCTTCTGAGCATTCTTGAATTTTACTCTACAAAGAAGTATCATGTTGACAATTTGGACGTTATTAGTCCCTGAATAAATTAATTCTTGAACTTGTTTTATTGAATTTTTATATCATTGTCATCATCCTTGTTGGGTCATGATATTTCCCCTCTTTGGGCCGAGTAAGTTGGGCTTACTTATTTAATTAATCCATTGGACCTTCATTATTGTACCTTGAAAGTCATTGGGCCTAATCACCATGTTATTTCTATTTAACTCTATAAGGCCAAGATTGGTTCGTTGGATTAACCCGTTGGATCATTTAATATCTATTACTTTGACTTGTAATGATGAAAGAGCATGACGATATTTGGAACACACCGCCACGCATTAATGTGGATGGGCTTATAGCCGAGGCCGTGGCATAAACTTGATGACAATTGTAGTGAGTAGTATTAGCAAAGGTGGCGGGACCCATCGATCACGGGGCGTGTCGAGGTAGTGGGTGGTACGATAAACCGGGCAAAGAGAGTATAACCTATCAACTAAGCCTTCGAAAAGAGGTACGTTTTCATACACACATATACACTAAGAATTATTATCTCTCTCAAGACACTAGGCATTACATTCTCCGTTTGTTAACCTTGTGAACACGAATACTTACTCTCACGCCTGAGCTATCCCCCGGCGGTCCGGCCGTCAAGCTTGTGGTGTTTATCGTGTTTACTGTGCAGGATCAGGGCATCTTACGTGATTGGGACGTTGAAGAAGATCCTGGCGTTAACATTGGCGCTAGAAGGAGGGCTGAGTTCTAGTGTCCTGAGTATTTTTCAATCACAGATTGTGTTTATTCTACATCAGTATTCATGGTGAAGAGTAGAACACCTACACCTGAAGGCGTACCGATGGTTTGTCGGTGAATCGACCGCATGAAAGTGTCTCGCCAAAGATCGTTTGGGACCTACGATAAGTGTTCACGCTAGCACAACGTCCAAACGTTCACCTGAAGATTCTCGGCCGAAGGCGGTGGGCAAAGTTAAGCGTAAGCTAGTCTTCCCGACAGAGAAGGGGTCTGGCCATGGTTGAAAATGAGTAGAAGGCACCTCGCCTAGAACTCGATACCGAGATGACCAGGATGCAAAGGCCTCCCGATTAGCTAAGATGGCAGATGAAGCAGATAGAGCTATGGAAGTACTTGTGAAGCAGCGACAAGATATAGCTGAGCAGATGGCTCGGATGGCAGAGTTGAGGGACGAAGAGTTCGGCTATGATCAGTTTGAAGAGCAAGGACATCGGAGTGGGAAAGAACCTGCTCATTCAGGACGAGAGTCTCGGGGCCGAACCCGAGAAAGAAGAAGATCCCGAAGCCCTACTCCTCAAAGATTGAAGAGGACATATCACCCTGTCGATTCTAGGGGACAGGGTCGAAGCGAACGAAGAGGTCAATCCAGAGATCGCACTCCTGAGCATACAAAGAAAGCACTTGTTGTTTCACATTCTCACCATAAATGAGTTCGAGAGACGAAGTATATCTAGAGGTCATACTCCCGAGAGTCTATCGAGGTACACCACTACCTATGGACGCCGTCATCGGAAAAGTCCTCTAAAGTTGGAGGTTACATTGAAAAAAACAGAAGTGCCTTTCGAGAAGAAGGAGTCACCGGAAAAAGAAGCATCATCTCAACCAGAAGGTGTGGAGTATCTGGTTAAAGAATTAAAGGAACTTCGAAAGCAGCTTGCCGAAGTACAAATAACGAAGGATACTTTGGGAAAGAAGGCATCCACTTTTTCCGCGGAGATTCTTAAAGAAAAAGCTGACCCCACCAAGAAGTTGCCCCACATCGAAAGTTATGATGGATCGGGGGATCCCTACGACCACAGTCAGGCGTTCGACCGACTCATGGATTATTATGACTTTAGCGATGCTGTTAAGTGCCATACTTTTGTCACAACGCTCAGAAAGGATGCCCGACAATGGATGGGGACTTTGCCCTCGGATTCAATTTCATCTTGGGCAGACATGTGCACTAAATTTCATGCTCGCTTTGGGAGCAACAAAAGAAGGGGAAAACCAACTGGTTCGTTGGCTCAGGTTCGACAGTATTCGAATGAGTCTTTGGGCCGATATGTGAAGCGGTTAGTGAAGCGATCGGCCAAGTGATGGAACTGAAGCGATCTACAAGCTGTTGGACTATTTCAGAATGGGTTAGATTTGGTCAAATCAGAGAAGTTGGTGAAGAAGTTAATGTTTCACCACCCGAAGAGTCTTGCTGAAGCCTTCGACAAAGCTGAAGGCTATATCGTGATGGAGGAAGCCATGGACAGCCTCAAACGTCCTTCTTGAGGCCGGAACAGGAGACAGACGGATGATGAACCGATGGGGACCAAAAGAAGAATGAAGGGAATAAAGACCGCTACGAGGGCGGGTCAAAAAAAATACAATAATTAGAGACAGGGTGGAGGACGTTCGTCCGCTCCAGCCCAGAGAGTGAATAGGACGTATAAAGACTCAACACGCAGAAAGGTCATTATCTTGGATCGATTAAGAATCAACCTATCTTGAGCCACCTCGAGATAAAATTAAGCCCGGAAAAGGGAATCCTCGTAAGTATTGTGATTACCATCAAGCTTCGGGTCACGATACAAATAACTGTGCTAGTTTGAAAGACTTCATTGAAAGAAAGGTACAAGGTGGGGCTTTAATTCAAGTATGTGGTCGCAGAACTAATCAACAAAGCGAGACAGAGGACTGTTCGGCGGCTCAACCCGATCAAAGAAGCGTTGCGGCTACTGGAGCGACTGCAAGGCATGTGATAGATGTCATCACCGGGGTACTTACCGCAAACTCGTTGGAAAGAAGCCACAAGTTACTTGGATTTGGTCATGTCAGTGGCGGGTACCTTCCCGAAGACTGACAGATCTTATTCGAGTACGATAATCTCCTTTACTGATGAAGATTACCCTTCGGAAGTCATCGAACCGCACGAGGGATCATTGGTGCTGACTGCGCAAGTGGGTTCGGTGGATATGAAGCGAATGATGGTAGATAATGGGTCTTCTGTAAATATTTTGTATGTCCACGCTTATCAGAGGATGCACCTAGATGGGCGGAAGATGGAGATAGGGCAGGAGGCTCCTTTGTATGGTTTTAGTAACGATCCGGTCAAGGTGGCTGGAACCATTGAACTACCGGTCATCTTCGGAACGACCCCTCAACAGGTAGAAATTATTTGCAAATTTTATCTTGTGCATGTAGATTCTGCTTATAATGCTATTTTGGGAAGGCCTACTTTAATTGCTTTGCAAGCTGTGACCTCAATTTCTCATTTCAAAATCAAATTTCCTACGGCTCATGGGGTTGGTGAGGTGAAAGGGGATTTGGATCTGGCCAAAAGGTGTTATAGAAATGTTGTGATCACTTCGGGAGTTGGGGTATCGAAGCAAAAGCAGACCATGGCAATAGAGATCGAACCCTTCACAGAGAGTAGTTCCGAACCATTGGTCATGCCAGCTGAAGAAACAGAGGAGATAGAGCTCATCCCGGGCAAAGTGAACAAGACAGTGAAAATAGGTTCAGGTCTGCCGGAACCTCTCCGGACGAACCTCATGGAGCTCCTGAGATGCTATGTTGACATCTTCGCATGGGAACCTCAAGATATGCCAGGAGTAAGTAGGGATATCGCTGAGCATCGGTTGGAAGTGGACCCGTCAAAGAAACCAGTCCGACAGAAGAGGAGGATCTTTGCACCTGAACGTCAGCGGATCATCGATGAAGAGATTGCAAAACTGTTGGCAGCTGACTTCATCTTTGTGATCGACTACCCGCAGTGGATGGCAAATGTGGTGCTGGTCCAGAAGCAGAATGGTAAATGGCGAATCTGCATCGACTATACCTATCTAAATAAAGCTTGTCCAAAGGATTTCTACCCGCTGCCCCACATCGACCAACTCATCGATGCCACTTCGGGGTATGCTTTGTTAAGTTTCATGGACGCATTCTCGGGATATCATCAGATTTCCACGTGTAAAGAGGATATACCGAAGACGGCGTTCATTACGCATCGTTCGGTATATGCCTATAAGAAAATGACTTTCGGCCTCATCAATGCCGGAGCCACATACCAGAGGATGATGAATCATGTCTTCAGATATCAGCTGGGCAAGAATGTGGAGGTGTACGTGGACGACATGATTGTCAAAAGCATGTTGGTGCATAAACATCTAGATGATTTAGAAGAATGCTTTCAGACAATTCGTCATCACAACTTGAGATTGAACCCCACTAAGTGCACCTTGATGCCTAGGGGTGGCAAATTTACGGGTTATCTTGTTAGTCGAAAAAGAGGAATTGAAGCCAATCCAGAGAAGATTCAAGCGATCCTGAACATGAAGACTCCTCAGTCATATAAAGATGTTCAACGTCTGACTGGAAGGATTGCAGCTTTAAGGAGGTTCATGTCCAAGTCGGCAGAAAGATGTTTGCCATTTTTTGATACGTTGAAAGGGCCGAAGAATGCAAAGATGTTCCAATAGACTTCGGAGTGTGAGGACGCCTTTCGGAGCATCAAGTCCTACTTATCTTCGGCGCCTTTGTTGGTGAAGCCCGCTTCTGCTGAGCCTCTATATTTATATTTAGCAGCTAGTTCGTTGGCGGTAGGAGCAGTTTTGGTGCGTGAAGTTGGGGGTAAGCAACACCCGGTTTATTATGTAAGTCATGTCCTTCGGGATGCTGAAACAAGGTACCCAAACATCGAAAAGTTTGCTTTTGCTTTAATAACTGCTAGTCGAAAGCTTAGGCAATACTTCCGTGGTAGATTGGTAATATATACAGATCGACCTTTGAAGAAGATTATGGGCAAACCCGAGGTATCGGGGAGATTAATGCATAGGCGATGGAGTTGTCCCAATTTTTCATTGAATATCATCCCGAACCGCCATCAAAGGGCAAGCTTGGCTGATTTTGTAGTTGAATGCTCGTTTTCTGGCCGATGAAGTTGTGGCGGTGAAGGATCGTGAGTAATTCTGACTCTTGCCAGAAGCGAGTTCGTGGACGCCAGATGCAGATGGGTCTTCTACCACGGACGCGATTGGAGCGAGGATTATCCCGACGAGTCGGGAGGATTCAAGGTGCAAAGAGCCATCGATTCGAGTTCAAAGCGACGAACAACGGTTTTGAGTATAAAGCGGTACTCGCAGAGGTTCGACTAGCAAAGAGTCTTGAAGTGTAGAGAATAGTCATCTTGATGATTCTCGTTAGTCGTTAAGCAACTCTCCGGGAAATCTGGCTCGAGGCCCAAGAATGATCAAGTATTTGGCAGAATTGATAGAACGACTCCAGTATTTCCAATCCTACGAGTTTCAGAGGGTCAAGCGTAATAACAATTCCATTGCTGATGCACTCACCAAATTAGCCACTACGGATGTTAACGTCTTTGATGGGTCGGTTTACTTAGAAATTTTGCAACATCCTAGTGTTCATCATGAAGCGGTGATGTGCGTTGACCGAACCAACTGCTGGTTGACTCCATACCTGAAGTATCTGGCAGATGGCGTCTTACCTTTGGATCGGATGCTAGCCAAGAAAATCAAGTACAAGAGTGCTAATTTTGTTCTGATTGATAGGGACCGTTCAAGGGCTTTCGTCTCCACTCATTGAAATGTTTGACTCCATCCGAAAGTTGAATATGCTCTCCGAGAAGTACATGAAGGCATCTGTGGCGACCTATATATGGTCGCTAAGTTATTAGCCTATAAAGTACTTCGTCAAGGGTACCACTTGGCCTACCATCTTCAAGAAAGGCGATCGAATACGTCAAGAAGTGCGAGAAGTGCCAACTCAATAGTCCGATACCCATATCACCACCGTAAAGAGCTATACTCGATCTTATCTCCTATACCCCTTCATTTGTTTGGGGGTTGATATATCGGGTCCGCTAACGAAAGAAAGCAAAAGGTCAAGTCGGTTTTGTTATAGTTGCCATCGATTATATGACCAAATGGGTAGAAAGCAAAGCCACTTAGGTTAATAACGAACAGAATGCTTGAAATTTTTGAAAGAATCAGTAGTATTCCGTTTTGGAATTCCTAAGGTGGTAATATCGGACAATGGACGTCAGTTTGTGGGATCGAAATTTAAAACATTTTTGAAAGAACTGGGGATCCAGCACAGAAAGACTTCAGTAGCTCATCCTCAGTCAAACGGACAAGTTGAAGTGACCAACAGAACGCTGTTGAATTGGATCAAGCGCAGATTGGACGAAGCTAAGGGAAGATGGCCAGAAGAGTTACTTAGTGTGTTATGGGCTTATCGAACTACTCCGAGGACTACAACGGGGGATTCACCTTTCAGATTGGCTATATAATGCGATGCCTTAGTCAGCTTGAAATTGGATCTCCAAGTCTTGAGTTAGTCAATTCAAAGAGATCTACAATAAAAAGGGTCAAGGCCAATCTTGATTTGCTTGAGGAAGTCGAGAAATGACCTTAATCAAATTAGCGACTATCGTGAAGAGTGGCCAAGCATTATAACAAGGGGGTAAAGTTTCACAGATTCGAAGTAGGAGATTTTGTCCTCAGAGAAGTCGAAGCATCTACACCTTAGAATCTGGGAAAGCTGATGCCAAATTGGGAAGGACCGTATGAAATCACTGAAGTGCCGAAGCCGGGGACTTATCGGTTGAAAACATTAGACGGGTCAGAAATTAAAAATACTTGGCACGCTGGCAGGCTTAGGAAGTACTTTCAGTAAAAACGATGTCAGTACATCGGAAGTCTGTAAATATTTACGTCATCATCAATAAAAGTTCCTTTTTTCTCTCAAACAAATTTTGTCTCCGTTCTTTGATCGATTCGATTGGTGTAAGGAGGTTTGGGAAGACTCGCTGACCATTTGATGGTAGCCTTAACGGCGAGTGGGCCTCATGGGTTTGTCGTAAAGCCCTTGTGGTAGGTAAACGCCATCCTTAAGATGTTGTCCCTGCGTGGTAGGTAATTATCGACACTTAGACCTTGTCGAGAGCCCGCCCTTCGTGGTAAGCAAGTGTCATCCTTAAGACGTTTGTCGCCCTCGTGGTAGGCAATTATTGTCGACACTTAGATCTTGTCGCCCTTTATGGTAGGCAAGTGTCATCCTTAAGACGTTGTCAGGCCCTGTATGGTAGGCAATTGTCGACATTCAGACCTTGTCAGGCCCTTCGTGGTAGGCAAGCGTTGTCCTTCAGACCTTGTCAGGCCCTCCGTGGTACACAACTGTCGTTCTTTAGACTTCGTCAGGCCCTTCGTGGTAGGCGAATGTCATCCTTTGGTTTTGTTAGGCCTTTTGGGTTAAACAAATTCCCAATGAAGCAGATCTGTCTCACACTTCGGTAACTAATAAGTATCCCTTTACTTTATTACTTTATTACCTAAATTTTTTCTAAGTGTTGAGTTCGGAATGCCTCATTCCTTAACTTTATCTTATCAATTATATGACATGCTTGGTTGTTAATTAACAGTTCAGGTTGAGTCCATGAAAGAGCTTGTACATATTTCCAGTTGAATTAATATTGAAGTATTGGCAGAAAGTAAATGCACCGAAGTCATAAGGAATGAAACCACATTTCATTAATATTTAATCTGACTACAAAATTAGAATTTTTTTTTACACAAATCCTAAAAATTAAAGAAAGTAAAATAGCAGAAATCTTCACAAATATTCTTTAATAAAACCAAGGGAAAACAAGAGCATTCGCTTCAGTATTATCTTCATCATCGGAAGGGTCGAGCAAGGATGGATCCGTTAGGTATGCAATCGACTTCTCCTTGCCACGATCTCTAAGCAGAGCTCATAACTTCGAGTATATCTTCATGATCTCTCCATTGATCTCATCCGAGTTCCGATACTCTTCTGATTTATTTACTGAAGGTCATTTGTTGAGGAGGCCCAAGGTCCCGAAGAGCCTTGAGTTCTCGGATTTCTTCTTCAAGCTTTTGGCGCTTATTCAGATGACGAGTTTCTGCCAGCTCTAGTTTTTGGATCGTCTTGGTCAAGATCTTAGCATCAGCCTTTAATTCTTTGATCTTCTCCATCCTTATTTCGCTCCTCTGAACCAAGTCAACATTCATCTTGACGATCTCCTCATACTGTGCTTTAGTTGACTTTAGTTCTTCATTGGATGCCTTCACATCTCCCTTGGCTTGGGCCAACTCTTTTTGAAGCCCTTCATTTGTATGAAGAACGCCTTCACGTTGAGTCCTTTCTCGAGCCAAAGCAGACTTCAGGATGGCATTCTCCTTCCTCAGTGCCTCTTCTTCGGATTCAGCCTCGATGGACTTCGGACGCAGACGCCCGAACACAGCATTCGCCTATGCATGTCTAGTATTATTTGATCAGTTTTCAGATGTATAAGTATGAAGATAAATACAGAAATAAAGGAGAGAACCGTTTACCTTCGCCAGGTAGCTCATGTCTTATTAAGCAAATCCCGTTCGAATCATTATCAATCGATGGTCATCGGTTTCACCGGAAAGGCGTCGAACAATTGAAAGGAAAGTTGGCATTAAATCGAGGCCACATGGTTGGAGAGGCCATAGCGTCGTCATTTGAAATTCGTAAGTCGATTGTCTTGGAGGAGAGGCATGGATTGATTGAATCGGCAAGCGAGGGTCCATATATATTTTTCGGATAAGGAGACCGAACAGGAGTAGGTTCGGGGACCGGAGAAGGAGCAGAGGATGAACCTGGAAGGCTATCTGATGGATGTTTCCTTTTTCGGGATGAGATGGGGACAGATCCGACTAGTTCATCATCGGGCACCTGAATTTCAGTTGGGACTATTGGGGGAATGTTAGCCGAAGACGATGGAACTCGGAGCTCTTCGGCAGTCAGGGGGGTTATCTTCGTCCTTATCTTCTTCGCACGGAGAACCTTTGCCCGATCGTGCAAAGGTATGTCAAGCAGACTTCTCTTCATCGGGATAGATTCAGAAGGTGCAGGACTAGGGTTGGATGCGGGGGCTGTTTGTGGAATTGCTTCGGGAGTTGCTTCCGGATCACTTTCAGGACTTGTTTTCGGCTGGGTGGATTTGGATTTCTTGGCGGATCTTTTCCTTCGGCGGGGTCTGAGGAATTCTTCGGGTACGTTGGGTTCATCAGTCTGGGGTTCATCATTTTGAAGAGAAATAGTTGGTGGATCGGTGACAAGGGGATCAGCTCGGGAAGATTCTTCAGTCGGATGCTCTTCACTCGCATCCGTATTCTTCCCTGCCAAAAAGTCTTCCAGTTCTTTCACTTCCGAAGAAGTTGGTTTGATCAGAGACACTGCAAAAAACCATGTATCAGAACCCGTATCACTTAGATATCTCAAAAATTGTGTTACAAAGTTGTTCGAAACTTACATTTGTGGTCATATAGCCAGGCTTGCTTGGTCAGAAGTGCAAAACTCCATTCCTTTGGAAGAATCTTCTTCAAAAAATCTGCCATCTCCTTCACACGCTCTTCAGAGATATCTCCAAAGTCAGCAGAGACCCGATCAGAGATAGTCCAATCTGGAAGAGAAGAGATTTCGGGTCCCGTAACAAAAAACTATTTTTCGTGCCAACCCTTGTTGCTTGAAGGGGTATCCATCAGGGGTCTCCTCTCAAATCTGGTGTTGGGTCGAGGAGACTATTTGCTCAACATTTTGAAACCTCGTTCTCGGGACCTACCGGCAGAGAAGAGGGTGAAGAAGATGTCGACAGAGGGAGGAATCCCTAATTCATAACAGAAGGCAATGAATGCCAGGATGTGGATATAGGAATTGGGCACCAACTGGGCAAAACCCACTCCTATGAACCCTAGGAGGGTAACGACGAAAGCACGGAGGGGTAGGCGAATCCCCTTTTCAAGGAAAGTGACTGGCATAGCGACCCAACCATCCGGTCGCTGGTACATGCGCTTTTCAGGAGCGGGAGCCCTTATAACATACATATCCGGAATCTGATAGCGAGTCCGGAGGATACGTATCTCAGATTCCGTGACGGTGGAGGGGATATTGGCATGGGGAAACTGTTCCCCATCCTTGAAGAAGTCGGAAGGTGGTGAAGAAGGGATCAGAGGCGGATTTCCCCCCATGGTTGCTGAAGATTGGGGGTTTGAACTCGAACCCTCTTGGTTAGGGTTTGGATTGGGGGAAACGGTGCTAACGGGAGTCACGCGAAGGGGAGAATTTTGGCTAGAGTTCACAGTCACCATTGTTGAGATTTCGTAAAACAGAGAAGGAAGTTCTGGGAAGGAGAAGAAAGCTCAAAGGTTCAAATTTCAAATTGGCAGGTAAAACCGTCAAAATTGGTAAAGTTTATCTTTTATACTGACGGTTACACGGTGGACGAGGCCGGCACATTAAATGTTAGTAATGATGAGAATTCGAATGGGAAGCGTCCGGATCAATCCTTGGATATTTTATCAGATTGGGCCTCTCGGTTGGACTTCCGGTTTTTAGACCATCTTTTTCAATTCCAAACCTTTATTGGATGGGCCTTTTACTTTGGACATTCAGCTGTCCCCTATCTCATCTTATGGACCAAGTTGGGTATGTTTTAATTGCTTCCTGTTATGGGCTTTTAGTAAATTCTGATATTATGGACCATTTATAGTTTTCTATTAAACATTCTGTTCAACAAAAAACTAGGGGGCAATGTTGGGTCATGATATTTCCCCTCTTTGGGCCGATTAAGTTGGGCTTACTTATTTAATTAATCCATTGGACCTTCATTATTGTACCTTGAAAGTCATTGGGCCTAATCACTATGTTATTTCTATTTAACTCTATAAGACCGGGTCGGTTCGTTGGATTAACCCGTTGGATCATTTAATATCTATTACTTTGACTTGTAATGATGAAATAGAATGACAGATTGATTCGAATTTTTTGCCGTGCATTAATGTGGATGGGATTTAGTTGGCCATGGCCGTGCATAAACAATGATGACCAAAGGTAGTGAGTAGACTGCAGGCAGGCGGCAGGACCCATCAGATCACGGGGGATGTGTCAGAGGTAGTGGGTGGCACGGTAAACCGGGCAAAGAGAGTATAACCTATCAACTAAGCCTTCGAAAAGAGGTACGTTTTCATACACACATATACACTAAGAATTATTATCTCTCTCAAGACACTAGGCATTACATTCTCCGTTTGTTAACCTTGTGAACACGTATACTTACTCTCACGCCTGAGCTATCCCCCGGCGGTCCGGCCGTCAAGCTTGTGGTGTTTATCGTGTTTACTGTGCAGGATCAAGGCGTCTTACGTGATTGGGATGTTGGAGAAGATCCTGGCGTTAACAATCCTCATGTTTATATTTTTGAAAGTCATCTGTGGCCTGTAGTGCATAGATGGACTTGGTATGATTATGACCAGGGATTATTCGGTATAATCATGACCATAATGTTACAAATGATGTGGTAAAAGTCCTCATTGGCCCGTAGTGCATTGATGGACAGTTGTTGGCATGATCATGACCATTGATGAATACACAAATGTCCTTGGCCCGTAGTGCATAGAATTTGTGGCAGTGACCCTAATGAATATCCTTGGCCGTAGTGCAGGGATGATGTGGATTATTTATTAAGTTGAGTCTCAGAGATAAAAGTGATGAAAAACCTTTTAAAACATAAAAGATAGTAGATTTTATTCTCTACTTGACTCTTTTAATGGATTGCTTGATCCGCTGCAGTTAAACTTGATGTCTATTGTATTTTATTAGTTTAACATTGTTGAAGGCTAATGATAATTTATTTCGCATTATCTTAGTCATAATATTTCTTCTTGGGCTAGTTGAGCTCACCTTTCTTTCACTTTGTTCTCTTGAAATGAGAACGTATTGGAACTAGTCGGGGAAGCGGAGTGATGGTCCGAGATGGTGTCTTAGTAGTCCTCACTATTCTATAAAATAGTGTGATAATAAATGTAATGAGGACATTTTTCGAGAGTGGATATTATACAGAAGACAATATTTGTATTAAAACTCACAGTTTGTATTTTGTCGTACTTTTTACATTAATCGTTATATAATTAAGTTGTATTTGAATTTTTACCATGTATTTGGCGACTCAAGATGGGTGATGTATACCTATTTTGGGGGCGCACACTTGTCATTGTCGGGAATATTAGTATATGATGGTAGCATGACCATTCGTGGGCCTCATAATGTAATAACCGTCGAATAACATAATAACGACAAGTTTGAGTTTTTATAAATAACGGCAGTAGTTATTTACAGATTAAGACTCGTTGGAATACCCAGTGGTTAAAATATAGTAATACGCTGGTCGTGTTAAAGAAAGACACCTGCGGTATTGTTACAAGATTTTGAATTATTGATTCTTACGTAAGAAGGCACTACTCAATAATTGTTACTGATAATTACTTTTCAATATTTTATTTTATTGATTCAATAATTCTTTGCGTTGATATTTTATATTATTGTTGTTTCAATAATTGTCACCGCACATGATTTCCCATTATCGATTAATAATTCATATTATTTGAATAATATTATTAGATAGCATTATTGGCAATGTCTAGAAAGTTACATCTTCAAGAAGAGGTTTGGTCACCTAATTGCGGCGCCGAGAAGGAGAAATCCTTATCTGAAAGCCGCCTCTTTCCGGAACTACTGGTTATCATAATTGTGATTCGTAATATTATATGTGAATAATTAATTATTGATTTATATGATAAGAAAATATTTAATTTTGTGGATATAATTAATGGATATATTTATTTTATGTGGATATAATTGAAGGATTTAATGTTGAGGTGTTTTATCAGTATTTTTATCGGAATGGAGGTATTAAAAATCAAATCGGTATTTTTACGATATATTGTGTGAGTTATAATTTTTAATCAAATAGTTGGATCGTTGTGATTTTTGGATATGTTATACATATATAAGTTGAGTATATGTCCACAAATTTTGAACCGTTAAAATGAACGTATGATTTGTTATGAATTTTAAGAATGATCGATTAGGAAATTAGGTTTATAATTGATTTTGGTGAACAATTCTAGAATTGAGTGAGCCCTACTTGTGGTTGGTGAAAAATGTCTTTGAATTTTATTTCAAATGTGGTGGGTGGCAATAGTAGCGAGGTAAAGCCATCGGTGCAAGCAGTCAAGTGCGCCCGGTGGCCTAATATTTTTCTATAAATAGAGGGCTAAGTTTGAATTGAAAATCACACTAGAAACATAAGCTTTCTCTCTTTCTCTCTTTATATTATCGAGCGTATTTTGTGAGTATTTAGATACTTTGAGAGTTGCTGTTCAGTACAAGTTTCATTCAGCATCACTTCCGATCTTTCATTCCGAAGTACTGATTCTTTGAGGTAAGGGATATTATTTTCTTCTTAAATGATATTATTTCTTCAATATCATCGGGGAGTTCTTATTCACGATATCTGAGACTATTCACGTATCAAAGACTATTCACAACATCTGACCTTTATTCATTTAAAAATGATATTTTCTCTTTTTCGTTCTAGATGTCTTTTATGGTTACTATCTTTGATTGTGCCCATGTTTTGATCTTTATTCTACTTCACACTTGGTTATTATGAAGTATTATTAAATTTAGATAAATCAAAATATGAATACCTAATATTTGTCCTTCTGTTTCACTGGATTCATTCTCTAAAACGTTTTTCATCATCCTCAGTCCTTAATGGTGATACTTGATGAATATCTTTGGCCTGTAGTGCAAAGATGTATGATTACCTGATGAATATCTTTGGCCCGTAGTGCAAAGATGAACAGGTGTTGAGATGAACATGACCAATTGGTGATCTAAATGAATATCTTTGGCCGTAGAAGGTAAAGATGAATATTTGATTCAAGATGTATATTGATTGATGTTACAGGGATAAAATATTGATGATGGATTTTTAAATTCATAGATGATAGTAGATTTGATTCTCTATTTAACTCTTCTAATGAATTGTTGTTTTCATTGCAGTTGTTGATCTAAAACTTGTTGTCTATTGTATCCTATCAGATTTTTCTCTGTTGAAGACTAAGGATAATTTGTTGTATATTATCTTAGTCATAATGTTCTTTATTAGGCTAGTTGAACTCACCCTTTTCTTTTTTGTTCCATTTTTCTTCTCAGGAGGTGAGAATTTAGCAGGGACTAGTCGGGGTATGGAGTGATGATTCAAGATAGTTGTTTTAGTAGTCCTCACTATTTTATAAAATAGTGCATCAATAATTGTAATGAGAACTTTATTTGGGTGTGGATATTGTCTAGAAGACAATATTGTATTTAAACTCACAGTATGTGTTGTCGTATTTTGCACGACAATTGTATTAATAAAGTTGTAGTTGTTTTTCTGTACCATGTATTTGGCGACTCAGAATGGGTGATGTATACCTATTTTGGGGGCGTCACATTTATAGTTAATTTACAATTGTTATATATGTTATATTAAAACTAAATAACTTCGTATCAATTTTGAATTATAAGATTTCTCAAATTGACTTTAAAAAGTCAAAATATATATCTAATTTTGGAACAGAGATAATATTTTTAAATTTTTATTAAACAACTTAAAATTTTATTCTTTTTGTTTATCCTTGAAATTTCAGTAGGGTCAATTGACATGCCCCTAACCTAAGTTCGCCACTGGGTCTATAACATTGATCAACATGTTGTTGAGAATATCCGATTTATATATGATTATCTAAAATTATGTTTTGGCTCAAAAAATTAATTTTTAAGCAGAGTTTGTTATAAGTCATCTAAAATAGTCATCTTAAATATTCGATAATATGTGTTAGTCATTTTTACATATCGTGTTTGTTACAGTGTAATCTTACATTCTCAGTAATCAAATTTTAGATAAAATATCAAGATTCTCAGTAATTAAATGACTACAAAATATGTGATAATTTAATATAGTAGTTATCTTAAAATTTTTATTTTAACAAAAATATCCTTTATATTAAATAATTAAGATATAAATATCTTTATTAATCACATAAATTATATTTATGTGATTAATAAGTGGTTATCAGCAACTCGTGACATCTGAGGTAGTACTTATTAGGGAATGGTCCTAACTACAAAAAGGTCATATCTTATACAGTATAGGAAGAATATCAAAAGTCTATTATGCCTTGTATACAGATATTGTTAAATTCATAACAGAAAATATTATTTTCACAATAAAAATATCGCTATAGATCCTATAGCGACGAAAATCATTGTTATACATTTACAACGCCAATTTTATTGTGAAAATAACAAAAAGTGATATGGATTTAACAATTCCCTTTGTATAATTAGGTCTCTATTCCCTCATTTTCTTCACCATATCCTTCTATTATTTTTACTTTTATTTTCTTAATATCATTTAGACAATAAAAGTTCAGAAAATGAAAAGAAAGGGTTCTTGTTTGTAAGTATGTGTGTTTCACAACTCCAAAGAGTGGTTACGCCAGTAAAATTATATGTGTTTACCATTTTCATCTACTGTAAATAATATTTTATATAAATAATTTATATATCGTTCATTTTATTTAGTCACATAAATACTATGATCAAATATTATTATTTTCAATATAAACAATTGTTAATAAATAAATCTCGTGCCTCACACGAGCTATTGCACTAGTAAAAATTAAAATGCTACCAACCCAAATTTGCACCATTGTAAGGTGGGTAATTTGTCCTATGGCATATATATTGGCATCTTTCCCTCGTAATATTCCCTTTATTTCAAAAATATATATACAATTTAATTTTTTAGATCAAATGATGACATATTAAATTTTAAATTAATATTAATTTATTTAATTTTAGTTAATACAATTATCATAATTATATTGTATATAAAAAAAACTACTAATTTCAAAATTTATTTTATTCTAAACTTTTATAAGTCATATCAATATTCAAAAGTCAAATTATATCTTTAATTTTGAAATAGATATAGTATTGTTGTTTTTATTATAATATTTTTTTACTAACAATCCAAATATGTTAATAAAAAGATCACATTATCTGATCAATTACGCAAAAAATCAGAATTATAAAATGTATTTTTATACTTAAAACATTCATAACAATTCTGAACCATTCAAATTTTTTTTTAATAAAAAATACGTATATTCATCAGATGGTAGAAAAAACTAATACATAAGTAGCGATTTCATTTATAATAATTATGAAAACAATATTATATATATATATCGGCTATATGTATATCCACAGTAGAGATATGACAACTGATTTTTTGAATTATAATGACGGTGAGAGCGTCAAATCATTATATTTATAATAGTTATAACGATCGATGGATGAAACCGTCGTTATAAATTTTTAAAAAAAATCGTCGTCATTCATCGCAGTAATACAATAATACAGTATATATCGCTTTTCCCTATATATATATATATATATATATAGAAGCGAGATCAAGATATCACTTTATCTTCTTTCATCCGTGTGTTCACCTTTTAGCGACGGGACCATGACGATTTCGATCATACAATCGTAAATCTATACTTTTAGCGACGGACAACATATAACATCGCTAAAAGTATAGACGACGATTGTATGATCGAACCGTCGTCGGGTCCGTCGCTAAAGGGGATGAGCACGGGTGAGTAAGATAAGGGGTATGCATTTGATCCGAACCGATATATATATATATATATATATATATATATATATATATAGAGAGAGAGAGAGAGAGAGAGAGAGAGAGTGAGGGAAATTTGAAACAAATAAGAGCCAAACACTAATCACATAGTGTAATGGAATGATTTACCTCCATTTAAACTAATTAAATTAAATACAAATATAATAAATACAAACGGTACTATCATAATGTAATTACATTATACTTAATACAAAATTATTTATTACGAAAGAAATGCATGCATCTGATAAACACATTACTATATATATTATTATAGTTTTGTTATACTATGAAGCTCCAAATTAAATATTATATCCCATGATTAGTCTCTAATCACTTACTATAATACAAATTGACTACATTATTAAGTTCACACATGTTCCCATGTACATGCTTAATCAAATACTCTTATATTGATTATGTCTGTGATTGCAATTTTTTACTATTATTTATCTTCATTAACTAAACGTGATCAATGTTTTGTAGTTAAATATTACTCCCCTATAAATTTTTGTTTATTTTATTTATTGTTTGTATATAATTTTAAAATACTCCAATAATATAGCATTCTTATTAATTACTATTATTATCAATCATAGATTCTTTTTAATAATTTATTATATAGCATGAAATACAAGATAACTGTCGAGTCTCCAATTTTTCATGAAAATAATGCAAATACTCATTCTGTTTTAAAATTAGAGATATTTTTTTTAATTCGTTCTAAAATTAAATATATATTTTTATTTTAAAATTATAAAATAACATGATGTTTATAATTTATTATTATTATTTTAATATCACTTTCAGTATGAAACCACCATAGCTGAATTCGTAATCAATATTAAGACTATATTTAAGAACATAAAATTATTTTTAAAAATACCTTTTTAAAAATATATGTCTAATTTTAGAACAAAATGAAAATTTACTTTACCTTTAAACAAATAAAGTAGAGATAAAATAAAATTACCAATGAATAGTGTAAAAAAAGATTCTAAGAGCAAGGTTTTACACATCTCAAATTAGATAACAATCAAATCAAACACACATATAATTAAGCACTAGCATCCACATTAGGTGATAAAAAGATGAAATCAAATCATTACAAAATCAGGGACCCCAATAATTTAAGCACTTGTTCTATATTTATTTATAATGATTATTAAAATTATAATAGGTGAAATTATAATTTTAAGATTATTAATCTTATGATTATAATCGCAAGATTATAATTATAATCCAAATACTATTAAACTATTTTATAACCCTTAAATTAATAGTCTCAAGTCAAAATTTAAAAATAAATAAAATAATTAAGATTAATATAAATATCCTAAGTATAATCCTTGCAAACAAATATAGTCATAAGCTTATATGCTCATAATAAAATGTAAATAAATAAATAAATGGATAAGTTGTGACGCCCCCAAAATAGGTATACATCACCCATCTTGAGTCGTCAAATACATGGTACAAAATTCAAATACAACTTAATTATACAACAGTCGTGTAAAATACGACAAAATACTTGCTGTGAGTTTTAATACAAATATTGTCTTCTAGACAATATACACTCTCAGAATAAGTACTCATTATATTTATTATCACACTATTTTATAGAATAGTGAGGACTACTAAGACACCATCTAGGACCGTCACTCCGTTTCCCGACTAGTCCCGGCTACGTTCTCATTTCCTGAAGAGAACAGTGAAAGAAAGGGTGAGCTCAACTAGCCCAGTAAGAAATATTATGACAAAGATAATGCAGAATAAATTATCATTAGTCCTCAACAGTGTTAAACTGATAAAATACAATATACATTGTGACGCCCCCAAAATAGGTATACATCACCCATTTTGAGTCATCAATAACATGGTACAGAAACAACTACAACTTTATTAATACAATACATAAACTGTGAGTTTAAATACAAATATTGTCATCTAGACAATATCCATACCCAACTAAGTCCTCGTTATAATTATTGGTACATTATTTTACAAAAATGATAAGGACTACTAAAACAACTTCTAGAATCATCATTTCATACCCCGAGTAGTACTCGCTACATTCTCGCCTCCTGAGAAGAAAAATAGAACAAAAAGAAAAAGGGTGAGCTCAACTAGTCCAGTAAAGAATATTATGACTAAGATAATATAGAACAAATTATCGTTAGTCTTCACGAGGAAAAATCGATATAATATAATGACAACAAGTTTCAGATCAATATTCGCAGCGGAAATTATAATTCATAGAAGAGTTACGTAGAGAATGAAATCTACTATAATCTATGAATTTAATAGTCCATCATCAATATTTTGTCCCAGTAACATCAATTAATATTCATCTTGAATCAAATATTCATCTTTGTATTACAGGCCAAAGATATTCATCAGTCGGTCATGTTCATCTCAACACCTATACATCTTTGCACTACGGGCCAAAGATATTCATAATAAAATCAACCATCTTTGCACTACGGGCCAATGATATTCATAATAAAATCAACCATCTTTGCACTACAGGCCAAAGATATTCAGTAACATCATCATTTAGGACTGAGGATGATGAAAATAATTTTAAAGAAAATGAATCCAGTGAAACAAAAGAACAACTATTAAGGATTTATACTTTAAACAATCCGAGTTCAAGAATACTTCATAAATATTCATGGTGAAGTAAAATTCAAGAATGATCAAAACATGGATACAATCAAAGCTAGTATCCATAATCGATATTTTGGACAAAAAATGAAAAATTTAATTTTTACGTGAATAGTGTCAAGTATCGTGAATAGTGCAGATATCGTGAATAGTAACTCCCGACACTAAAAGACAAGAATTTCACAAGAAAAATCTTATCAATATTCCTAAGATAATGATATTAGAAGAAATAATATCATTTTAAGAAAAATAATATCCTCGCTTGGAAAGATAGTACTTACATTCGAATCTTGGATATAGTCTTTGAAGGAACTTGTACCAGATAAAGCAACACTCAAAGTATCAAAAACTCACAAGAATAATACTCGATAATATAGAGAGAGAAATAGAGAGAAAACTTCAGTTTCTGGTGTGATTTTCAATTCTAACCTAAGCACCCTATTTATAAAAAATTGCTTAGAACACCAAAGTAGAAAATTTAATAAATTAATAATATATTTAAATTTTTGTCAAGCCCACCTTTGAAGATCTGAATTCAGGCACTAACATGTGCAAGTGAGGGCCACCAAAGAGCAAAAAACGTTTTTCTTCAAAATAATAATTAAAACTTCCAAAAATCAATTATTTTGGAACTTCAATAATTCATAATAAATTGCCCTTTTATCAGAAAAATTCAAACCACATGTCCTTTCCATAGGAAATTTTATTCTCTACAACTTTACAGAAGAAAGTTTTTCCAAATTTCAAACAGAAATTGACCGAAATCCACAAACGGCGATTTTACATGCTATAATCAAATTTCAGTCAAAAAATGGGGTCCGCCGACACAAAAACATGTGTTAATCATTTAATGCAACAAAAATACTATTCCTCCTCATATACTCATATATCCCACATTTATTGTAAAAATATCACCATTATTATATTATTAAAATATAATAATATATTTCAAAAGAATTGTTTTATCAGAAAAGATAAAATATCAATTTTTTAATAATTGTCACTTTAAAATTTTCTCCATCTATATCCACATAAAATAAATATTTTCTTTATCATAATAATCAATAATTAATTATTCATAAATAATATTCTGTAATCACAAGATCGACAACCGCACCATTCCCAGAAAAGGGGCTTTTAATAAGGATTTTTCCTTCTTTGCCAAGCAATTAGATGACCAAACCTCTCCTTAGATGTAACTTTCTAGACATTGCCAATAATGTTATCTAATAATATTATTCAAATAATATGAATTATTGATCCGATAATGAAAAATCTTTGCAAGATGACAATTATTAAAACAACAATAATATAAAATATCAACGTAGCAATTATTGAATCAATAAAATATAATATTGAAGCAAGTAATTACCGTAACAATTATTGAGTAGTGTCTTCTTCACGTAATAATAAATAATTGGTGCAATACTGGTAAAGCACTTCGTGTTTTAACCACCCAGTATTCTAACAACGATGATAATCTGAATAACTACGCCGTTATTTATAAACAACTTATTCTTGTCGTTTTCTTCATCCAATCGCTTTCTGTTATGGGGCTCACACAAGGCTGCGCCGTCGTACTAATATTCCACGACCAAACGAATATTTCCCGACAACAATAAATATTTTATAACCACTTGCTTATTTGAAATATTTGCGTATTTTACCCATAACTAACTACATTAATCAAATCAACCCTTACTATTTCAAAATAATAAATAGCGGAAATTTAATTTCATTTAATAATAAGTTGGGGTCTTACAACCTCCCCTCCTTATGAAATTTCGTCCTCGAAATTGGACGTCACGTACTGCAGTGTTTCGAAAAGGTGAGGATACCTTGCTTTCATTTTCGTTTCCAACTCCCAGGTCATTTCCTCAATAGCATGGTTCCTCCACAAAACTTTAACTTGTGGTATGACCTTTGTGCGTAGGACATGCTCCTTCCTATCCAAGATCTTGACAGTACCTCTCTTCAGACGTTAAGTCTTGACAATCTCATCTGGTTCTAACTCAATAACATGGTTCGGGTCTTTTACATATTTACGAAGTACAGATATGTGAAACACATTATGAACACGAGACATACTCGGAGGTAACGCGAGTCTATAGGCTACATTTCCTACTCGGTCAAGAATCTAAAATAGACCAATAAATCGTGGATTGAGCTTTTCTCTCTTCCCGAATCTTGTTACTCCCTTCCATGGAGCTACACGTAATAATACATGATCCCCAATACTAAATTCCACATCCTTTCGATGAAGATCCGCATAACACTTTTGTCGATCTTATGCCGTTTGTATACGTTGTCGAATCATTTGGATCTTTTCTGTAGTAATACGTACCAACTCTGGTCCCAACAATGTTGCTTCACCCACCTCATCCCAACATACTGGAGAGCCAAATAGCATCGATGCCTTGAGAAACCGTAGGAAGACCCGTAATGAAATCCATGGTAATGTGTACCCACTTCCATTTCGGAATCTCAAATGGTTGCAATGGACCCTTAGGTACTTAATTCTCCGCCTTTATACGTTGACAAGTTAAACACCTCGAGATGACCTTCGCGATCTCTCTCTTCATATTGTTCCACTAAAATGTATGTCGAAGATCACGACACATTTTGGTACTTCCCGGATGGATTGCAAACGGTTTATTATGTGCCTCCATCATGATCTTGTACTTCAAATCAGAGTCGTTAGGAACACAAAGTCTGGAGTGGACTCGAAGTATTCCTTCTTCATCGATTCTCGCTTCCGGAATAGCACCTTCTTGTACTTTCTTCTTCATATGCATCAGCTCTGGGTCGGTGGCTTGAGCAACTTTAACTTTATCAATTAAAGTTTGTTCTATGCGTATACTTGACATCATCGCACTTGTTCCTGCATATGATCTTCTACTCAACGCGCCAGCAACCACGTTCATTTTTCCAGGATGGTATTGAATAATGTGCTCATAATCTTTTAACAGCTCGAGCCAACGTCGTTGCCGCATGTTGAGTTCCTTTTGGGTGAAGAAATATTTGAGGCTTTTATGGTCTGAATATATCTCCACTTTCTCTCCATATAGATAGTGCCTCCAGATCTTTAACGCGAAAACGACTGTTGCCAACTCTAGATCATGAGTAGGATAATTCCTCTCATATTCGTTAAGTTATCGCGAGGCATAGGCTATGACTTTCCCACGTTGCATGAGAACACATCCTAACCCTTTGCCTGAAGCATCGCTGTAGATAACAAATCCATCCGAACCAGATGGTATTGTCAGAACAGGTGCCGAAATGAGTCTCCTCTTGAGCTCTTGAAAACTCTTCTCGTATTCCTCGCTCCATTTGAATTTTGTATCCTTTCGAGTGAGCTGACTTAACGGAGTAGCGATTCGAGAAAATCCTTCCACAAATCTCCGATAATAACCAAATTTAAGCCCAAAAGCTTCGATTTTGGCCACCGACTTCGATTGCTCCCAACTTTGTATTGCTTCAATCTTCGCCGGGTCGACAGATACTCCATGTTTTGACACCACGTGCCCAAGGAATGCTACTTCCTCAAGCCAGAACTCACATTTCTTCAACTTTGCATATAGCTTGTTTTCACGAAGCCTTTGGAGTACCAGCTTCAAATGGTGCTCATGATCTTCACGACTTTTGGAATATATGAGGATGTCATCAATAAAGACAACCACAAACTGATCTAGAAAATCCTTGAATACTCGGTTCATCATATCCATGAAAACCGCAGGACCATTAGTCAATCCAAAAGACATGACTAAAAATTCATAATGCCCGTATCGAGTTCTGAAGGCAGTCTTTGGAATATCCTCAGTTCTAATCTTTAGTCGATGATATCCGAGCTAAGATCGATCTTTGAAAAGAATTGTGCTCCTTGCAATTTGGTCAAACAAGTCATCAATACGAGGTAAGCGGATACCTATTCTTGATGGTGACATGGTTCAATTCTCGATAGTCAATACAAAGTCGATACTCCCCGTCTTTCTTCTTTACAAAAATAAAATAGGAGCACCCCAAGGAGATGTACTAGGATGAATGAAACCGATGTTCAACAACTCTCGTGAATTGGACCTTTAACTCACGAAGTTCAATAGAGCCATTCGATATGGGATTTTAGAAATGGGCTTTGTACCGTGCTCAAGATCAATAAAGAATTCAACTTCACGTTCGGAGGTAGACGGGAAGTTCTTCAAGAAATACATCGGAAATTTACTAACAACAGAATATTATTCAAATTTGACGTGTCTTTATTCAAATCCATAACATGGGCTAAGAAAGCTTGACATCCATTTTTCAATAAACGAATAGCTTTATGACTAGATATGAGTAGTGATTGATTTTAATGGTTTAGTTGCTTGAATTGCATAACAGTCAAGTTGGTTAGGACTATGAAAACTAACAACCTTACGAAAATAATCAATTTTGGCATGATGAGTGGTTAACCAATCAATCCCTAAAATCACATCAAAAGCAAGTATCTTTAAAGAGATAAGGTTGGCGGGTAATGTGATGGTGCCAACTTGGATCAAACAAGATTTATAAACAGTGGATGTGATGAAAGTTTCTCCTAACGGAGTCTCCACAGATAAATCAAAGTCTAATTTCTACGGAGTTAAGTTTAAACGTTGAGCACAAGTAGGAGAGATAAACGAATGGGTAGCACCGGTATCAAGTAAGGTATAAACTTCACAAGAAATAATGATTAGCTTACCCGTGATCACCTCGTTTGGGTTCCTTGCATTTTAACTAGTCACAACAAACGCTCTTCCAGGAACCGTTGACTTTGACTTTTCTGGGACAGCCTTTTGAGTCACTATCCCCGTTGGACTTGGTTTTTCTACCGTACAATCTCGAGCGATATGTCCTTCCTTTCCACAATTATAACATACCTTGAACTGTTGTGGGCAGTTTGGGCTGATATGTCCCTCTTTCCCGCATTTATAGCATACGATCGGTGGTCGTTCTCCTCCATTAGAACCAGTTGTTGTTGGTGCTGACGTCTTCACATGGTCGTTGTTGAATCTCCTCTTTTTAAAATCTCCCACCGACTCGCTTCTTCTATTTTCATGGCCTTGATTACCACCAGAGTGGTTACCATTTTTGTCCGTCTTTTTCTTTCTCCGCTGGTTATCGTTGTTCTGATGACTGCTATCTTCGGTATGATCCTGGTTGTGGTCCCTCGGTTGAACGTACTCGTTATCTCGCTCTAATAATTGAGCCATGTTGACAACATCTGAATAGAGAGAAAATTTATGAGAAATGAGATATCGATATACGCCGGTTTCAAACCTCTCAGAAACATCCGCGTCATACATTCCTCATTCTCCACCAAATGAGGTGCAAACCTGGACAACTCTACAAACTTTGCCTCGTACTGGGACATCGTCATGTTATTTTGTTCCAGTCTAATAAACTCCGCTTCCTTCATATAACGAATATTTTCAGGGAAGTACTTGTCATTGAACAGTTTCTGAAACGTCTCCCATGACATGCTAAGTGCGGCTGGATGGGTACGCCTCACAGATTCCCACCAGTAATCTGCCTCGTTACGGAACATAAAGGTAGCAAATAGAACCTTCTGTTCTTCCGTGCATCCCAAGACATCGAATATCTTGGTAATTTGTTTGACCCACGTCTCCGCCTTAATCGGATCGCTTTCCCTGAATTCGTGGTCCCAACTCTTTGAATCGCTTATTTGTGACAAACCGTGCGTTGTTATCATTTCCACCTGTATTTTGTGCACGAGTCTCCCTCGTCTGATTTTGCATAAACTACAAAAAGCTTCTAAACATCCTGTCGTTCATCATCTGCTCAGTGGTGTTGTTTACAGGAGAAACATTGCCGGCCTGCTGCACGTTCCCCTCGTTGATGGGTAAAGGTGTCTCCAAGGTCTCGATTGCTCCACTGTTAACATTTTCAGTCGACATTCTCAAATACTGCCATAAAACAATGGTTAATTAACGAAATCAACATATCACATAATATCCTATATCTTGACGACCAATAACAAATAAGCTTAGGTAGGACACCTTTAGCGAAGGATTTACTCGTCTCTCCCTCCTAGTTCTATTCCCGATCTCGCGGAGAGATCATATGCCTACGCTTTAATACATTTTCAAGTCTACATCACCCATTTTGAGTCATCGATAACATAATGCGAAACAACTACAACTTTATTAATATAATACATGAACTTTGAGTTTAAATACAAATATTGTCATCTAGACAATATCCATACCCAACTAAGTCCTCATTACAATTATTGGTACATTATTTTATAAAATGATGAGGACTACTAAAACAACTTCTAGAATCATCATTCCATACCACAGAAGCTAGTACTCATTACATTCTAGCCTCACGAGAAGAAAAATGGAACAAAAAGGAAAAGAGTGAGCTCAACTAGCCCGGTAAAGAATATTATGACTAAGATAATATAGAACAAATTATCGTTAGTCTTCAAAAAGAAAAAAAAATCGGATAGAATATAATGAACAACAAGTTTGATTAATATTACATGACCAAAATTATAATTAATAAGAGAGTTACATAAAGAATGAAATCTCTCTTATAATATATGAATTTAATAGTCCATCATCAATATTTTATCCTTGTAACATCAATCGATATTCATCTTGAATCAAATATTCATCTTTTGCAATCTGAGCGAAAGATATTCATCGATCGGTCGTGTTAAATCTCATCTTTTGTACACATCTTTTACTACTGGGCAAAGATATTCATAATAAAATCAACCATCTTTTACTACAGGGCCGAAGATATTCGATTAACATCATCATTTAGGGTGAGGATGATGAAAATAATTTTAAAAGAAAATGAATCCGATTGAAGCAAAAAGAACAATTATTGAGATTAATTACTTGAACAATCAAGTTCAAGAATACTTCATAAATAATCATGGTGAAGTAAAATTCAAGAATGATCAAAACATAGAATCAATTAAAGCTAGTATCCATAATCGATATTTTGGACAAAAACAAAAATTTAATTTTTTACATGAATAGTGTCGTATTAAATGAATAGTAGTGCCAGTATCGTGAATAGTAACCCGACACTAAAAAAGCAAGAATTTCACAAGAAAAAAACTTATCGATATTCTACGTAATGATATTAGAAGAAATAATATCATTTTAAAAAAATAATATCCTTACCTCGGAAAGCGGACTTAATTTGGAATCTTTGGATATAGTCTTTGAAAGGAACTTGCACCATATAGCAACACTCAAAGTATCAAAATACACACAAGAATACGCTCGATAATATAGAGAGAGAAATAGAGAGAAAACTTCAGTTTCTGATGTGATTTTCAATTCTAACCTTAGCACCCTATTTATAGGAAATTGCTTAGAACACCAAAGCAGAAAATTTAATAAAATAATAATATATTTAAATTTTTTTCAAGCCCACCTTTGAAGATCTGAATTCAGCGGACCCCATTTTTGACTGAAATTTGATTATAGCTTGTAAAATCGTCTGTTTGTGGATTTCGGTCAATTTCTATTTGGAATTTGGGAAAACTTTCTTCTGCAAAGTTGTAGAGTATGAAATTTTCTATGGAAAAGACATGTGGTTCGAATTTTTCTGATAAAAGGACAATTTATTATGAATTATTGAAGTTTTGAAGTTCTGAAATAATTAATTTTTGGAAGTTTTAATTATTATTTTGAAGAAAAACGTTTTTTGCTCTTTGGTGGCCCTCACTTGCACATGTTAGTGGCTGAATTCAGATCTTCAAAGGTGAGCTTGACAAAAATTTAAATATATTATTAATTTATTAAATTTTCTACTTTGGTGTTCTAAGCAATTTTCTATAAATAGGGTGCTTAGGTTAGAATTGAAAATCACACCAGAAACTGAAGTTTTCTCTCTATTTCTCTCTCTATATTATCGAGCGTATTCTTGTGAGTATTTTGATACTTTGAGTGTTGCTATACGGTGCAAGTTCCTTCAAAGACTATATCCAAAGATTCCAACAAAATCTTATCTTTCCAAGGTAAGGGATATTATTTTTTCTTAAAATGATATTATTTCTTCTAATATCATTATGCCGGAATATTGATAAGATTTTTCTTGTGAAATTCTTGTCTTTTAGTGTCAGGGTTACTATTCACGTATACGGCACTATTCACAGAAAAATTAAATTTTTTGTTTTTTGTCCAAAATATCGATTATGGATACTAGCTTTGATTGTATCCATGTTTTGATCATTCTTGAATTTTACTTCACCATGAATATTTATGAAGTATTCTTGAACTCGGATTGTTTAAAGTATAAATCCTTAATAGTTGTTCTTTTGTTTCACTGGATTCATTTTCTTTAAAATTATTTTCATCATCCTCAGTCCTAAATGATGATGTTACTGAATATCTTTGGCCTGTAGTGCAAAGATGGTTGATTTTATTATGAATATCTTTGGCCCGTAGTGCAAAGATGTATAGGTGTTGAGATGAACATGACCGACTGATGAATATCTTTGGCCTGTAATACAAAGATGAATATTTGATTTAAGATGAATATTAATTGATGTTACTGGGACAAAATATTGATGATGGACTATTAAATTCATAGATTATAGTAGATTTCATTCTCTACGTAACTCTTCTATGAATTATAATTTCCGCTGCGAATATTGATCTGAAACTTGTTGTCTATTATATTATATCAGATTTTTCCCTGTTGAAGACTAACGATAATTTGTTCTATATTATCTTAGTCATAATATTCTTTACTGGACTAGTTGAGTTCACCCTTTTCCTTTTTGTTCTATTTTTCTTCTCAGGAGGCGAGAATGTAGCGAGTACTACTCGGGGTATGAAATGATGATTCTAGAAGTTGTTTTAGTAGTCCTTATCATTTTTGTAAAATAATGTACCAATAATTATAATGAAGACTTAGTTGGGTATGAATATTGTCTAGATGACAATATTTGTATTTAAACTCACAGTTTATGTATTGTATTAATAAAGTTGTAGTTGTTTCTGTACCATGTTATTGATGACTCAAAATGGGTGATGTATACCTATTTTGGGGGCGTCACAGATAGTTGTAGTTGTCAACTGTTGACTTTTTTGACCAAAAAGTCAATCTCAGAAAATTTGTGTTTATAGTCTATTTCTACTAATTTCATTGTTTCGGACTCAAATATCACGTCTGCGTCTCCAAATTTAACTCCGAACTCAAATTCGATTATAATAACATTCATCAATAATATCATAGCTCACAATATTTAACAACCAGGTCGTTCCTAGGAAAGAGGAGGCTTTCCAATAAGGATTTCTCCCTATTGGTGCGCAATTAGGTGACTAAACCTCTCCTTGACAGAACTTCTAGACATTGTAAATATTGCAATTTAATAATATAAATAACTTTTTTATCTCAATTATTGATTTAATAATATATAAAATATCGACAATAATTGAATCAAACTGAGTGACTTCTCACGTAAGCATTAATAATCAATACTGTGTGCAACTATGCAACCACGCGTATTTTACCACCGATTATTTTATGACAACTTGCTTACTTTGAAAAATTTTCAAATGTCACCCTTAACTTTAAACTTTTATCAATTTAACTATTTACCAAAATTGAAAAATTGAATACTTTTATTTCATAAAATTTGGGGTCTCACATAAACGCACACATAGGATATTCCGACAAAATAATAAAGACGGAATAATAAATAATGGAACCAGTCCTAAGATAAACTTTAGACAGGATGTGATATTCGACGTAATAATAAAGCGGAATAATAAATAATGGAACCGTGTCCCACAGAACGATAGACAAGATATTAAGCGTAATAATAAAGACGGAATAATAAAAGAATTTTACCAAGTATAGGGTAGCTCGCGTATACAGGTTATTCCAACAGAATAAAGAAGAATGGAATAACAGAAGTTCTCTTCATGAATACAAAAGAAATAACACCCCTTACTGTAAAAGAAACTTGATATCGGAGTAGTGAAGTAGCAGAAAACTTTTTTTCTTTCTCTCTATAGTTTCTCTCTCTAGAGTTTCAGTGAATTCGTAAGAAATAATGAAGGAATGAACTTCTATTTATAGAAGAATGAACTGCATAGTAACTAATCCATGAACGGTCCAGATCGATTTACTTTAATCGGACGGTCTATATTTAAAGCAAAATCTTTTAAATAAAATATAATATATTCTATTTATAATCTAATAAAACGAATAACTTTTAAAAAGATCTTACTATGCAAATACTATGCAGTAATTGTGAAAATACTATGCGATAATAAAATATAATATAATCTAATTATTGTCTCAATAAAAACTAATAACTTTATAAAAGTATTCTGCATTTTATATAAAAAGATTTTACTATTAGACTAATAAAACGAATAACTTTATAAAAGTATTACATTTTATATATAAAAAGTTTTTCTGTTTTATTACAATAATAATACAAATAAAACAAAACTTCATCATCATTATTATTATTCACACTATTAATCGACTATGTCGTTCCGTGAAAGAGGGCTTTCAATAAGAATTTCTCCCTATTAGCGCGCAATTAGGTGACCAAACCTCTCCTCGTAGTAACTTCTAGACATCGTTAATAATGCAAATAATAATATTAAT
The DNA here is from genome assembly GCA_020205615.1 of Panax quinquefolius. Lineage (NCBI taxonomy): Eukaryota > Viridiplantae > Streptophyta > Magnoliopsida > Apiales > Araliaceae > Panax > Panax quinquefolius. The sequence goes on from CM035163.1 coordinate 25,470,588, forward strand.
AACTTCGCTATCTCAATTATTGATTTAATAACATATAAAATATCGACAATAATTGAATCAAACCGAGTGACTTCTCACATAAGCATTAATAATCAATACTGGTGTTACTTATGTAACCACGCCAGACATCATACTTTTACTACCGAAAGTAGTTCAACAAAGATCAAGCAGTAAAACTTCCACCGTTATTTTCAATAAAATATTTTTGTCGTTTTTCTCAATTCGACAATAATTTTGTTAATGGGATCCACTAATGATTGTGCCGTCGTATGAATATTTTTCGTTAAAACGAATATTCCCCACCAATCGAATATTATATAACAACTTGCGTACTTTTGCAAAATTTATAAATATTACCACAACTATAACATTATATCAAATTTATTCCATAATATTCAAAATGATATTTATAGAAAATTCATTTTATTCATAAAAGTTGAGGTCTTACAATCTCCCTTCTTATGAAATTTAAGCCCTTGAAATTAGGGGTACGTGCACTGGTATGTCGAAGAGATAAGGATACCTTGATTTTATTTGATTCTAACTCCCAGGTCATTTCCTCAACATCGTGGTTCCTCCATAAAACTTTGACTTGAGGTATAACCTTGGAGCGTAGAATATGTTCCTTCTTATCCAGGATTTGAACAGGAACCTCTTCATACGTTAAATCTTCCGCTATTTCGGCCGGTTCTAACTCAATAATATAGTTCGGGTCTTTCACATATTTACGTAACATTGATATATGAAAAACGTTATGAACACGAGACATACTTGGCGGTAAAGCGAGTCTATAGGCTACAGTCCCTACTCGATCGAGGATTAAAAATGGGCCAATGAATCGAGGATTGAGCTTTTCTTTTTTTTCAAATCTCGTAACTCCTTTCCATGGAGCAACACGTAACAACACATGATCTCCAATATCGAATTCCACGTCCTTTCGATGAATATCAGTGTGACGCCCCCAAAACAGGTATACATCACCCATCCTGAGTCGCCAAATACATGGTACAAAATTCAAATACAAACTTAAATATACAATTGTCGTGTAAAATACGACAAAACATAAACTGAGAGTTTAAACAAGAATATTGTCTTCTAGACAATATCCACTCTCAATGGAGTCCTCATAGACAGTATACAAACTCAAATTCAGTTCTCATTACATTTATTGTCACACTATTTAACAGAATAGTGAGGACTACTAATGTTATCATCTGGACCATCACTCCGTTCCCCGACTCGTCCCAGCTATATTCTCATTTCCTGAAGAGAACAGTGAAGGAAAGGGTGAGCTCAACTAGCCCAGTAAGAAATATTATGACTAAGATAATGCAGAATAAATTATCATTAGTCTTCAATAATGTTAAACTGATAAAATATAATAGACATCAAGTTTAACTATAGCGAAATAAACAATCCATTAAAAGAGTCAAGTAAAGAATAAAATCTACTATCTTCTATGATTTAAAAAGTTTTTCATCAACTTAATCGCTGAGACTCAGCTTGATAAATAATCCACATCATCAAATCATCCCTGCACTACAGGCCAAGGATATTATTTAGTATCACGACCACGAATTATCCATGCACTACGGGCCAAAGATAATCATGTTCTCATCAACGGTCCTGATCATGCCATAAAAAAAATCATCTTTGCTCTCTTGGCCGAAGAGAATCCATAGCCATAATCATACCAAAAATTGTCCATCAATGCACTAAGGGCCAATGAGGATTTTTTTTCATATCATTTGTAACATTACAGTCATGATTATACCGAATAATCCCTGGTCATAATCATACCAAGTCCATCTATGCACTACAGGCCACAGATGAATTTCAATAAAATATAAACATAAGGATGATGACAATGATATAAGAATTCAATAAAACAAGTTCAAGAATTAAATTTAACCAAGAACTAATAACGTCCAAATTGTCAACATGATACTTCTTTGTAGAGTAAAATTCAAGAATGCTTAGAAAAATATTTCCATGAAAAGATACTGGATGAAGCGCAAATATCAAGGATATTCCACTAATTTCATGGAGTATAGAAGTCAAAACTTTAACCAACTGAGTATAATAAAGAATGGAATAACAAAAGAAATAACCATGCATGCAGACTTGCAGATAGACGAGTTATTCCAACGTATAATAATAAATAACGGAACTGTGTCCGGCGTAATACGCACCGACAAGATATTCCAATGAATAATAAAGAATGAAATAACAATGAAATCACCATGCATGATTATTGCGATAGACAAAGTTATTCAATAGAATAATAAATAACAAAACTAGGTCCCACAGAAACGCATGTATACGATATATTCTAACAGGATAATAAAAACGGAACCAGGTCCGACGTAAAATGCATAGACAGGATATTTCAACAGAATAATAAAGACGGAATAATAAATAATGGAACTAGGTCCAGCGTAAACGCATAGACAGAATATTTTGACAAAATATTAAATACGGAATAATAAATAATGGAACCAGTCCAAACAGAACGCGACAAAACGATGGATATTCGATGTAATAATAAAGGCGGAATAATAGAAGAATTTCACCAAGTATAGGGTAGCCATCACAGATATCTGAGTTATTCCAATGTAATAAAGAAGAATGGAATAACAGAAGTTCTCTTCATGAATACAAAAGAAATAACACCCCTTACCATTGAAAGAAACTGGATATAGGAGTAGTGAGGTAGTAGACTTCTCTTCTTCTACAGATTTTCTCTCTACAATTTCTCTCTATAATAATTGCTCTATAACTTTAGTGAATTGGTGAGAAATGAAGGAAGAATGAGCTTCTATTTATAGAAAAATATAGTATCAATAATTGCAGGTTTTGGGGCTCAAAAAATTACAGTACAATACCTCCAACTTTTCTTTTATTTTTAATTTAGTCATGCAAGTATTATCAAACTTGCACCACCTCCCCTAATAGTAAATAATGTGATTCAATAGAAAACCATGTGAATTAATAGTTCTACACATGTAAAAATATGAATTACAGTATAGTACCTCCATCATTACCTCCATTTTTAACTTAGTCATGCAAGTATTATCAATCTTACACCAACTCCCCTAATAGTAACAAGAATGTGAAACAATAGTATACACATGTAAACAAATAGTTATAATCATATGAAATAATAGCAATTAATTGCTCATTTATCCGGTTAAATACCCGATTGGTCAATATAACCTCCAGACATTAATTATTATCGAAATAAATGTCGATTTTCACTAACACAAATAATTCCAACACAATGAAACTATTTTTATCAAAAATATAAATTTTGAAATTTTGAAGTTTGACTTTTCCCGAAAAAAGTCAACTGTTGACTTTTTTGACCAAATAGTAAAACCCAAAAAATTTTGTGTTTCTAGTCTATCTTTACTAATTTCATCGTTCTGGACTCAAATATCACGTCCGCGTCTCCAAATTTAACTCCGAGCACAACTTCAATTTTAATAACATTAATCATTAATATTATAACTCACAATATTTATCTACCATGTCGTTCCCAGGAAAGAGGGGGCTTTCCAATAAGGATTTCTCCCTATTGGCGCGCAATTAGGTGACCAAACCTCTCCTTGACAGAACTTTTAGATATTGTAAATATTGTAATTTAATAATATGAATAACTTTGTCATCTCAATTATTAATTTAATAATATATAAAATATTATGCAGATTGTGAGACCCCAGAATTTATGAATAAAGATTTAAATTTTTCGAAATATTTTTTTAATATTATGGTATGGATTTGATATAATGTTATAGTTGTGGGTAGTATTTATAAATTTTACAAAGTATGCAAGTTGTTATATTATATTCGACTGGTCGGGGAATATTCTTTGTGTCAGGGAATATTCGTATGACGGCACAATCATTGGTGGATCCCACAACGGAATTATTGTCGGATTGAGAAAATGATAAAAAAATATTTTTATGAAAATAACGGCGGAAGTTTTATCATTAAAACTGTTGAACTACCCGGTAGTAAAAGTACAATAATACGCATGGTTGCATAATAGCACACGGTATTGGTTATTGATGTTTACGTGATAAGTCACTCAGTTATACTCAATTATTGCTACGATGATTTGCACGCATCATATCTCTCATATTATTGATTCGATTATTGTCACAAGATCATCTCGCATAATATGTTATATTATTAAATCAATAATTAAGACGACAAAGTTATTCATATTATTAAATTGTAATATTTACAATGTCTAGAAGTTTTGTCAAGGAGAGGCTTGGTCACCTAATTTACGCCATGAATAGGAAAATTCTTATCGAAATCCCCTCTTCCAGGAATAACACTGGTTGTTAAATATTATGAGTTATAATATTAATGATGAATAAATTCGTCTTGATTAAAGATGAATTTGATAGTTTTATTGTGTTGGAATTATTTGTGTTAGTAAAAATCGACATCTATTGTAACGACCCCAAAATAGGTCCATTCCATCCAACCCATTCTGAGTCGCCAAATATATGGTACGAAAAACAACTACAACTTTATTACAACAATTGTCGTGCAAAATACAACACATATTTTGTGAGTTTTGATACCAATATATACCAAATGTAACTCTGGACACCAACTTGGATAACACGTCACCATGACACCTTACATAAAGGTACAGTCAAAACCTGCTTTTAGAAATTAGAATCTTTGGGAAGTGCTCAAGGAAACCTTCGTATAATGGGAGGCCATGCTTTTAGGTTATGGTAGATATCATATGGCCATGTAATTATCCTTGGTTGACCTAATAGACCCTAAAGAAAAATGAGAAGATTACTATCATATTCTTCCCAATGGTGAGTCTTTTCTCGACATATCATTATCTCCATCGCTCTCTAATTGGGTATTATACTCCAAACAAACACCAAGATTATATAGGTAGTGCTTGTAAATATACTCAAACAAGTGGATGAGCACAACCATGTCTTATGATAACACGAGTTCAGTATGTCATTAGACATCTTGTATGATAGTGACAAAACACCCTTCCAAAGTTGGGTTCGCTTTCACCCTATTTAATTCACCAAAATAACTATTAAATGATGTATAAAATACAACACACTAAAGCCCTCAATAAAATTATTTTCATACTCTTTTAGGAGAACCTCAACAACTATAGACCACCGCTCTATTCCTTGTTATCTCCGCTCAACCCGGCTACACTTTTTTATTACGAAAGGAATTGTGAAACAAAAGGGTGAGCACAACTAGCTCAATAAAGAATATTATGACTAAAGATAAATAAATTATCAATAGTCTTCATCAAGAATAAATCGTAGATTTAGAACATATGGTAGATGATAAAACTTTTCAACCATAGTTGCGGTGAACGAAAGCAATCCATTAAAAGAGTCAAATAGACTATAAAGTCTATTGTCTTCTCCACGTTAAAAGTCCACCAACAATAGTTTATCCCTCGTAACATCAATCAACAAGTTCCTTTCCACAATCATATGAATAACTCATAATCATAATTGTGATTCTAAATTCCTCTTCTCATCCAGACGTAAGATAATTTTCATCACCGTCTTTACCGAAACATCAAATATCATGGTTATACCAAATCACGTTCTGCTCATAATCATACTAATAAATTCATCTTTGCACCACGGGTCAAAGATATTCATCAACAGATTCATCTTTACACTACAAAGCTAAAGATATTCAACAACAGTCATCTTTGCATTACGAGCCAAAGATATTCATCAATAATTCATCTTTTGCCCTACAAAGCAAAGATATTCAACAACAGTCATCTTTGCATTACGAGCCAAAGATATTCATCAATAATTCATCTTTGCACTACAAAGCTAAAGATATTCATCAATAATTCATCTCAGACTACAAAATTAAAGATATTCATATATCAAAGAAATACATAATCATTTCAGAAGTTTATATAACAATAATTATAACCATGTTGATCAATTCACCTTTGCACTTAAGTTAAAAATATTCAATTGTAAATTCAATGGTCATGATCATACCAGTCACAATTCAACTTTTTCCCTACTGGCCAAAGAGAACCCTAGTCATGATCATAACAATAATCTACTCATCTTTACACTCAAGTCAAAGAGAAATATCATCATTAGAGTTATAAGAATGTTATATAAAAACAACATAATCAAAACATGGTTTTAATTTCAAGAGTAAGATTCATAAATCAACGATAATTTGGTCAGAGAAGAAACCAATTTGTCGTGAATAGTACCCCGTATTCGTACATAGTACCGTATACGCATAAGAATCCTCATAACTAAAAGATAAAGTTTCATAATAAAATTCATATCCATATGTATAACACCTTAATCCAAACGTTATAAATCACTTAGAAATCTCATAATCTAATATTATTAATATTATAATAATATTTTAATCATTTCTTAAACTTATAAACAATTTAATTAAATTGTTTACACTTTACTAATTAATGCATTTAATCATCATAAAATGCCAAACTCATAAGATTTCATCACCAATAACCAAAACCCTCATCAAAAATCTGCATATACCTCATATATGATTCTCAAGCCATAAAATCATATTTTCCAATTTTCTTACTTCACATAACATATTTAATTCATTTACTCATAACTAGAATATTTTCATGAAAAATATCAAATCAGTTCCAAAAATATTTCTTTTCTGGGATTTAGTATAACATAGTCCCATATTGAAATATATATTTTCTCTAAATTTTAAAAATTCATTTACTATTTTTCATATGGCCAAAACCACCGAATATTTAAACATTTATCATAAATTATACTTTTATCCAAAAATTTGAAATTTACACGGTATACTGATATTATATAGATGTACTCCCAATAAAAATTTCATCAATTTTGGAGTTAATCACAAGGATTTATAAGCGGTTACTTTTAAAATAGTCTTTTCTCATAAAATCCATAACTCCTAATCTATACATCCAAAAATCGCCATTTTTGGACACAATCTACAAAACTCATCAAAATATCATTTCAAATTTTTCCAGAATTTTTGATGGTTCAGAAAAATTTCGAAACTAAAAACATAATAACCCTTAAAATCCCTTACTATCCCTTACCTCAAAAAAAGAGAAGATTTGGAATAATTTGAATCGAACTTGCACCGTATAGAAATACTCAAAGTATACTCAAAATACTCACAAAAATACGCTCGATAATATAGAGAGAGAAAACTTCAGTTTCTGGTGTGATTTTCAATTTTAACCTAAGACCCTATTTATAGGAAAACGCTTAGAACACAAAAGCGTAAAATTTAATAAAATATTAATATATATTATTTTTATTCCAAAGCACACTTATTTTGATTCAAAACCTCAGCCACCTAACAGCCCACCTCACAAGACTTGCACAAAAAAACGTTTTTGTTATTTAAATTATTTTAAACTTCCAAAAATCAATTATTTTGAGCTTCGTAACTTCAATAATTCATAATAAATAGCCCTTTCATCAGAAAATTCGAATCTCATGAGTTTTTATAGGAATTTCAATTCTCTACAACTTTACAGAAGAAAGTTTTTCCAAATTCCAAATAGAAATTGACCGAAATCCACAAACGACGATTTTACCAGTCTATAATCAAATTTCAGTCAAGAAATGGGGTCCACCGACATGTTTAACATGTTTTAAACATTTATTGTAACAAAAATATTCTTTCTCCTCATATACTCATATATTCCACATTCACTGTAAAAATATTACCATTAATATATTATTAAAATAATATATTTAATTGAATTATTTTATCAGAAAAAGATAAAATATTAATTTTCAACAATTGTCACTTTAAAAATTTTCTCCATCTATATCCACATAAAATAAATATTTTTCTCATCATAAAATTAATAATTAATTATTCACAAATAATATTACATAATCACAATATTGACAACTGTGCGGTTCTGTGAAGAAGAGGGCTTTCAATAAGAATTTCTCCTTCATTGGGCGCCGCAATTAGGTGACCAAACCTCTCCTTAGACAGAACTTTCTAGACATTGCCAATAATGTTATCCAATAATATTATTCAGATATTATGAATTATTATTCGATAATGGAAAATATTGTCTTACGTGATAATTATTCAAACAACAATAATATAAAATATCAACGTAGCAATTATTGAATCAATAAAATATAATATTGAATAAAGAATTACCGTAATAAATTATTAAGTAATGCCTTCTTAGAAAAAAAAAATTATCATGCTTTCATGAATAGTACTCGTGAATAGTAACTCGTGAATAGTAACTCATGAATAGTAACTCGTGAATGAATAGAACTCATGAATAAGTAACTCATGAATAAGAACTTCATGAATAGTAATTATAAAAAATTGAATACTTTTATTTCATAAAATTCGGGGTCTTACAATCTCCCTCCTTATGAAATTTCGTCCCCAGAAATTTACGCACTGTATTTCAAAGAGTTGAGAATACCTTGTTTTCATTTGCATTCTATCTCCCCGTCATCATGATTTCTCCATTGCTCATCTCCCGTATTTAGGATATCATTCTAGAATACAAACTTCAAAACAAGGGTTAATTTAACAAATTAATATATCACATAATATCCCGATATTATGACCGACCAACAAATAAGCTTAGGTAGGACACACTAGCGAAGGATTTACTCATCTCTCCTCCTAGTTCTAATCCCGATCTCACCTGGAGATCATATCCCCAAGCTCGATACCAAATGTAACGACCCCAAAATAGGTCCATTCCATCCAACCCATTCTCGAGTCGCCAAATATATGGTACGAAAAACAACTACAACTTTATTACAACAATTGTCGTGCAAAAATACAACAACACATATTTTGTGAGTTTTGATACCAATATATACCAAATGTAACTCGACACCAACTGGATAACACGTCACCATGACACCTTACATAAAGGTACACAATAAAAACCTGCTTTTAGAAATTAGAATCTTTGGGAAGTGCTCAAGGAAACCTTCGTATACATGGGAGGCCATGCTTTTAGGTTATGGTAGATATCATATGGCCACGTAATTATCCTTGGTTGACCTAATAGACCCCAAAGAAAAATGAGAAGATTACTATCATATTCTTCCCAATGGTGAGTCTTTTCTTGACATATCATTATCTCCACTTTATCTCTAATTGGGTATTATACTCCAAACAAACACCAAGATTATATAGGTAGTGCTTGTAAATATACTCAAAGAAGTGGATGAGCACAACCATGTCTTATGATAACACGAGTTTGTATGTCATTAGACATCTTGTATGATAGTGACAAAACACCCTTCCAAAGTTGGGTTCGCGCTCACCCTATTTAATTCACCAAAATAACTATTAAATGATGTATAAAATACAACACACTAAAGCCCTCAATAAAATTATTTTCATACTCTTTAGGAGAACCTCAACAACTATAGACCACCGATTCTATTCCCTTGTTATCTCCGCTTCAACCCAAACTACACTTTTATTACCCGAAAGGAATTGTGAAACAAAAGGGTGAGCACAACTAGCTCAATAAAGAATATTATGACTAAAGATAAATAAATTATCAATAGTCTTCATCAAGAATAAATCGTAGATTTAGAACATATGGTAGATGATAAAACTTTTCAACCATAGTTGCAGTGAACGAAAGCAATCCATTAAAAGAGTCAAATAGACTATAAAGTCTATTGTCTTCTCCACGTTAAAAGTCCACCAACAATAGTTTATCCCTCGTAACATCAATCAACGGTTCCTTTCCACAATCATATGAATAACTCATAATCATAATTGTGATTCTAAATTCCTCTTCTCATCCGGGACGAAGATAATTTTCATCATTGTCTTTACCCGAAACATCAAATATCATGGTTATACCAAATCACAGTTCTGCTCATAATCATATTAATAAATTCATCTTTGCACCACGGTCAAAGATATTCATCAACAGTTCATCTTTACACTACAAAGCTAAAGATATTCAACAATGGTCATCTTTGCATTACGAGCCAAAGATATTCATCAATAATTCATCTTTGCCCTACAAAGCAAAGATATTCAACAACAGTCATCTTTGCATTACGAGCCAAAGATATTCATCAATAATTCATCTTTGCACTACAAAGCAAAGATATTCATCAATAATTCATCTTTGCACTACTAAAAGCAAAGATATTCATATATCAAAGAAATACATAATCATTTCGTAAGTTTATATAACAATAATTATAACCATGTTGATCAATTCACCTTTGCACTTAAGTTAAAAATATTCAATTGTAATTCAATGGTCATGATCATACTACCACAATTCAACTTTTTCCCCATCGCCAAAGAGAACCCTAGTCATGATCATAACAATAATCTACTCATCTTTACACTCAAGTCAAAGAGAAATATCATCATTAGAGTTATAAGAATGTTATATAAAAAAACAACATAATCAAAACATGGTTTTAATTTCAAGAGTAAGATTCATAAATCAACGATAATTTGGTCGGAGAAGAAACCAATTTGTCGTGAATAGTACTTCGTATTAAATACATAAGACCATGTATATAATGCATAAATATTTCTCGATACCTAAAAGATAAAGTTTCATAATAAAATTCATATCCATATGTATAACACCTTAATCCAAACGTTATAAATCACTTAGAAATCTCATAATCTAATATTATTAATATTATAATAATATTTTAATCATTTCTTAAACTTATAAACAATTTAATTAAATTGTTTACACTTTACTAATTAATGCATTTAATCATCATAAAATGCCAAACTCATAAGATTTCATCACCAATAACCAAAACCCTCATCAAAAATCTGCATATATACCTCATATATGATTCTCAAGCCATAAAATCATATTTTCCAATTTTCTTACTTCACATAACATATTTAATTCATTTACTCATAACTAGAATATTTTCATGAAAAATATCAAATCAGTTCCAAAATATTTCTTTTCTGGGATTTAGTATAACATAGTCCCATATTGAACATATATTTTTCTCTAAATTTTAAAAATTCATTTACTATTTTTCATATGGCCAAAACCACCGAATATTTAAACATTTATCATAAATTATACTTTTATCCAAAAATTCTGAAATTTACACGGTATACTGATATTATATAGATGTACTCCCAATAAAAATTTCATCAATTTTGGAGTTAATCACAAGGATTTATAAGCGGTTACTTTTAAAATAGTCTTTTCTCATAAAATCCATAACTCCTAATCTATACATCCAAAAATCGCCATTTTTGGACACAATCTACAAAACTCATCAAAATATCATTTCAAATTTTTCCAGAATTTTTGATGGTTCAGAAAAATTTCGAAACTAAAAACATAATAACCCTTAAAATCCCTTACTATCCCTTACCTCAAAAGAAGCAAAGACTTTTACATTTGGAATAATAATTGAAACGAACTTGCACCAGTATAGAAATACTCAAAGTATACTCAAAATACTCACAAAAATACGCTCGATAATATAGAGAGAGAAAACTTGATTTCGGTGTGATTTTCAATTTTAACCCAAGACACCTATTTATAGGAAAATGCTTAGAACACCAAAGCGTAAAATTTAATAAAATATTAATATATATTATTTTTATTCCAAAGCACACTTATTTTGATTCAAAACCTCAGCCACCCTAACAGCCCACCTCACAAGACTTGCACAAAAAACGTTTTTTGTTATTTAAATTATTTTAAACTTCCAAAATCAATTATTTTGAGCTTCGTAACTTCAATAATTCATAATAAATAGCCCTTTCATCAGAAAAATTGAATCTCGCTAGTTTTTATAGGAATTTCAATTCTCTACAACTTTGCGTAAGAAAGTTTTTCCAAATTCCAAATAGAAATTGACCGAAATCCACAAAGCAGACGATTTTACGCCTATAATCAAATTTCGATCAAGAAATGGGGTCCACCGACATGTTTAACATGTTTTAAACATTTATTGTAACAAAAATATTCTTCCTCCTCATATACTCATATATTCCACATTCATTTGTAAAAAATATCACCATTAATATATTATTAAAATAATATATTTAATTGAATTATTTTATCGAAAAAGATAAAATATTAATTTTCAACAATTGTCACTTTAAAATTTTCTCCATCTATATCCACATAAAATAAATATTTTTCTCATCATAAAATCAATAATTAATTATTCACAAATAATATTACATAATCACAATATTGACAACCAGTGCGGTTCGGAAAGAGAGGGGCTTTCCAATAAGAATTTCTCACTTCTTGGCCTTGCAATTAGGTGACCAAACCTCTCCTAGATGAGAACTTTCTAGACATTGCCAATAATGTTATCCAATAATATTATTGAGATAATATGAATTATTGCTAAGATAATGGAAAATCATCGTACGTGATAATTATTCAAACAACAATAATATAAAATATCAACGTAGCAATTATTGAATCAATAAAATATAATATTGAATAAATAATTATCGTAATAATGATTTATTAAGTAATGCCTTCTTACGAAAAAAAATTATCATGCTTCATGAATAGTACTCGTGAATAGTAACTCGTGAATAGTAACTCATGAATAATAACTCGTGAATAGTAACTCATGAATAGTAACTCATGAATAGTAACTCATGAATAGTAACTCGTGAATAGTAACTCATGAATAGTAACTCATGAATAGTAATTATAAAAAATTGAATACTTTTATTTCATAAAATTCGGGGTCTTACATCTATTCCGATGATAATTGATGTCTAGAGGTTATATTGTTCAATCGGGTATTCGGGACACTTTTTGTGTCGGAGTACTATTCACAAGTTACTATTCACCCGAACAATATATTTCTTTTCGGTTCAAATTATTTTTAGGTACAATATTATTCCATGAGGAGTTGTGCTAATTTTTTAGACCGTTGGTTCCATTATTTATTATTCTGCATTTATTATTTTGTCGGAATATCCTGTCTGTGCGTTTACGCCAGACCTGGTTCCATTATTTATTATTCTTTTGGGAATAACCTGTCTGTGCGGTCTCTATCGCATACATGGTGAATCATTAAGCAATTCCATTCTTTATTATTCTGTTGGATTAACCTGTCTATGTGGATTACCACATACATGATGAATGATCATTTGTATTCATTCCTTATTAAATTGTGGAAATGATCTATTTACTTTGATTATGATGAGAGTCATAATAAAAGCATTGCACTGATGAAAATCATGGGTATATGTGGTATTAGTAAGTGTTATTGTAAGACCCCGAAATTTTTTTAAATAAAAAAGAATTTCCTTTATTTATTATTTTGAAATAGTAAGGGTTGATTTGATTAATGTGGATAGTTAAGGGTTAAATACGCAAATATTTCAAAATAAGCAAGTGGTTATAAAATATTTGTTGTGGGGAATATTCGTTTGGTCGTGGAATATTAAATCTGTTTGGGAATATTCGCATTTACTGCTGTGACCATATGTGTGGCCCCATAATGGAAAGCGATTGGATGAGGAAAACGACAAATATAAGTTGGTTAAAAATAACGGCGTAGTTATTACCAATTAAGATTGTTGGAATACCCGGTGGTTAAAAACACGATGTCTGGCGTGGTTGCACAAAGATTACGCGGTATTGCACGTATTGTTGAATTATTGATCCTTACGTAAGATGGCACTACTCAATAATTTTCACACGTGAATTCTTTATTCAATATTTTATTTTATTGATTCAATAATTCTTTGCGTTGATATTTTATATTATTGTTGTTCAATAATTGTCCTTATGCAAGATTTCCCATTATCGATCAATAATTCATATTATTTGAATAATATTATTAGATAACATTATTGGCAATGTCTAGAAAGTTACATCTAAGGAGAGGTTTGGTCACCTTATCGCTACGCCAAGAAGGAGAGATCCTTATCGAAAGCCCCCTCTTTCCTAGGAGCGGCTGGTTGTCATAATTGTGATTACGTGTAATATTATTTGTGAATAATTAATTATTGATTCATATGATAAGGAAATATTTATTTCATATGAATATAAATGATGGATTTATTTATGTGGTTATTAATGAAGGAATTAATCTTTGAGATGTTTTATTTGTATTTTGTCGGATTGGAGGTATTAAAAGATCAAATCGGTGTTATTATAGCTTTATTGTGTGAGTTATAATATTTAATCCGAATAGTTGGATCGTTGTAATTTTTGGATATGTTATACATATATAAGTTGAGTATATGTCCACAAATTTTGAACCGTTAAAAATGAACGAATGATTTGTTATAAATTTTAAGAGGTGTTTGATTAGGAAAGTAGGGTTATAATTGATTTTGGTGGAAAATTCTAGAATTGAGTGGGCCCCACTTGTGGTTGGTGAAAAATGTGCTGAATTTTATTTCAAATGTGGTGGGTGGCAATAGTAGAGGAGTAAAGCCATCGGTAAAGAAAGTCAAGTCGCTTTTGGGGCTAACATTTTCCTATAAATAGAGGGCTAAGTTAGAATTGAAAATCACACCGTAAACAAAGTTTTCTCTTTTCTCTCTATATTATTGAGCGTATTTTGTGAGTATTTAGATACTTTGAGAGTTCTTTGTTCAAGACAAGTTTCATTCAAAGATCACTTGACCTTTCCTTCCGAAATCTCGATTCTTTGAGGTAAGGGATATTATTTTTTTTTCAGAATGATATTATTTCTTCAATATCATTATCTTTGAAATGTTGATCGAAGTTTTATCAAATTTGGAACTTTTTCATGTCGGGGTTACTATTCATGAGTTACTATTCACGAGTTACTATTCATGAGTTATTATTCACGAAGTTCTTATTCACGAGTACTATTCATGAAGCGTGAAAATGTTTTTTTTGTGGAATTTCTATCTTTTGGTGTCTGAGTTACTATTCACGATATCTAAGACTATTCACGATATCTGACACTATTCACGATATCTGAGACTATTCATCAAAAATAAAATTTCTTCTTTTCGTCCAAAATATCTATTTTGGATACTAGCTTTGATTGTATCCATGTTTTGATCATTCTTGAATTTTACACCACTATGATTATTTTTGAGGTATTGTTGGACATGGATAAAACAAAGTACTAATCCTTAATCCTTAAATCCTTGTCATTTTGTTTCTTTGGATTCGTTCTTTTAAAAATATTTTCATCATCCTCGGTCTTAAATGATGATATTATTGAATATCTTTGGCACATGAAGTGCAAAGATGAATGATTTCTGAAGAATATCTTTGGCCAGTAGAGTGCAAAAGATGATGCGGTGTTTAAATGAACATGACCGATCGATGAATATCTTTGGCCTTCAAATGCAAAGATGAGCAGTGTTGAGATGAACATGACCGATTGATGAATATCTTTGGCCCGTAGTGCAAAGATGAATATTTGATTTGAGATGAATATTGATTGATGTTACGAGGATAAAATATTGATGATGGATCGTTAAATTCATAGATTATAGTAGATTTCATTCTCTACGTAACTCTTCTATGAATTATTATTTCGCCGCGAATATTGATCCGAAACTTGTTATCTATTGTATTCTATCGATTTTTCCTGTTGGAGACTAACGATAATTTGTTGTATATTATCTTAGTCATAATATTCTTTCTTGGGCTAGTTGAGCTCACCCTTTTCCTTGTTGTTCCATTTTTTTTCTTCTCGGGAGGCGAGAATGTAATGAAAGTACTTAGTCGGGGTATGGAATGAAGGTTCTAGAGAGAGTTGTTTAGTAGTCCTCACCATTTTTGTAAAATAATGTATCAATAAATGTGATGAGGATTTATTTGAGTATAGATATTGTCTAGAAGATAATATTTGTATTTAAACTCATTAAGATATATTGTCGTATTTCACACGACATTGTATTATTGAAGTTGTAGTTTGCTTCTTGTACCATGTATTTGGCGACTTCGGAATGGGTGTGTGTATACCTATTTTGGGGGCGCCACGGTTGGTATCGAGCTTAGGGATATGATCTCTGGCGGAGATCGGGGAATAGAACTAGGAGGGAGAGAAGAGTAAATCCTTCGCTAGTGTGTCCTACCTAAGCTTATTTGTTAGTTGGTCAAGATATAAGGGATATTATGTGATATATTGATTTCCTTAATTAACCCTTGTTTTACGACAAGATTTGAGAATGTCGATGAGAATATTAACAATGGAAATGAGAACGTGGAGACGCTGTACTCACCAACGAGGAGAACGTGCAACAGTGTGGCAATGTTCCTCCGTGAACAAACACCATGGAGCGAGATGATGAACGAGGGATGTTTAGAAGTTTTTTGCGATTCATGCAAAAATCAGACGAGGAGACTCGTGTTCAAAATACAGGAGGAAATGATAGCAATTCACGGGTTGTCACACACCAAGCAGTTCAAAGAGTTGGGACCACCGAATTTAAGGGAAAGCCGATCCGATCATGGCGGAAACATGGGTCAAGCAAATTACCAAGATATTCGATGTCTTGGGATGCACGGGAGAACAGAAGGTTCCATTCGCCACCTTTATGTTCCGTGGCGAAGGCGCAGACTCATTGGTGGGAGTCGTGAATCGTACCCATCCGGTACAAGACTCAAAGATGTCTTGGGAGACATTTCAGAGACTATTTAATGACAAATACTTTCACGAAAGTGTTCGCGTCGTATGAAGGAAGTGGAGTTCATCGATTAGAGCAAAACAACACGACGGTGTCTCGAAGACGAGGCAAAGTTTGCGAGTTATCCAGTTTGCACCTCATTTGGTGGAGAATGAGGAACGTATGACAGCGGATGTTTCTTAGAGGTTTGAAACGGCGATACGCCGAGATCTCATTTCTCATAAACTTTCTCTTTATTCGAGATGTTGTAAAGCAGGCTCAATTATTAGAAGCGAGATAACGAGTACGGTCAACTGAGGACCATAACCAGGATCGTATCAGAGATAGCGAGTCAATGAATAATGATAACTGCGGAGAAAGAAGCAGACGGATGAAATGGTAACCACTCTGTGGTGGTAATCATGGTCATGAAAATGAAGAAGCGAGTCGGGAGGAGATTTTAAAAGAGGAGATTTAACAACGACTATGTGAAGAGGCAAAGTCTTGGCGGCAAAGAATGGTTCTAAGGGGAGAAACGACCACCGGTCATATATATATGCTAAATGCGAAAAGAGGGACATATCGTCAAACCGCCACAACATTCAAGGTATGCTATAGTTGTGGAAAGGAAGGACATATATCGAGATCAGACGCAGAAGTGGCGAAACCTAGTTCAATGAGGGACGGTGACTCAAAAGATCGTCCCGTAAAAGTCAAAGTCAACGATTTAGAAGAGCGTTTGTTGTATTTGGTCATAATGCGAGAACCCAAACGAGGTGATCACGGGTAAGCTATTTATAAATTCTTGCGAAGTTTATACCTTACTTGATACCGGGTGCTACCCATTCATTTATCTCTCTGCATGTGCTCAACGTTTAAACTTGACTCGGAGAAATTAGACTTTGATCTATCTCGTGGAAACTCCGTTAGAGAAACTTTCATCACATCCACTTGTTTATAAATCTTGTTTGATTCAAGTTGGCACCATTACCTTACTGTTGACCTTATCTCTTTAAAGATACTTGCTTTTGATGTGATTTTAGGGATTGATTGGTTAACTACTCATCATGCCAAAATTGATTGTTTTCGTAAGGTTGTTAGTTTTCATATTCCTAACCAACTGTTATGCAATTCAAACAACTAAACCATTAAAATCAATCATTTGTCATATCTAATCATAAAGCTATTCGTTTATTGAAAAGCGGATGTCAAGCTTTCTTAGCCCATGTTATGGATTTGAATAAAGACACGTCAAATTTGAATAATATTCTGTTGTTATTGACTTTTCCCGACGATTTCAGAAGAACTTCCGGTCTACCCCGAGCGTGAAGTTGAATTCTTTATTGATCTTGAACACCGTACAAAGCCCATTTCTAAAACCCATATCGAATGGCTCTATTGAACTTCAGAGTTAAAGGTCCAACTACGAGGAATTGTTGGACATCGGTTTCATTCGTCTAGTAGACATCTCCTTGGGGTGCTCTGTTTTATTCGTAAAGAAGAAAGAGCGGGAGTATGCGACTTTTGTATTGACTATCGAAATGAACCATGTCACCATCAAGAATTTGTATCCTCTACCTCGTATTGATGACTTGTTTGACCCGATTGCAAGTAAGCACAATTCTTTTCAAAAATCGATCTTCGATTCGGATATCATCGGTGAAGATTAGAGGCGAGGATATTCCAAAGACCGCCTTGAACTCGGTATGGGCATTATGAATTTTTAGTCATGTCTTTCGGACTAACTAATGCTCCTGCTTGGCTTTCATGGATATGATGAACCAAAGTATTCAAGGAATATTTGGATCGATTCGTTGTTGTCTTTATTGATGACATCCTTATATATTCCAAAAGTCGTGAAGATCATGAGCACCATTTGAAGTCGGTACTCCAAAGGCTTCGTGAAAACCAACTATATCGCCAAATTGAAGAAATGCGAGTTCGGCTTGAGGAAGTAGCATTTCTTGGGCATGTGGTGTCAAAACATGGAGTATCTGTTGATCCGTGAAGATTGAAGCAATACAAAGTTGGGAGCAAAGCCAAGTTGGTGGATCAAGACGTACGTAGCTTTTTGGGCTTAAATTTGGTTATTATCGGAGATTCGTGGAAGGGTTTTCTCGAATCGCTACTCCATTAACTCACCTAACTCGGAAGGATACAAAATTCGATTGGAGTGAAGAATGCGAGAAGAGTTTCCAAGAGCTTAAGAGGAGACTTATTTTAAGACTGTTCTAACAATACCATCCGGTTCGGATGGATTTGTTATCTCTGACGATGCTTGGCAAAAAGGGTTAGGATGTGTTGTTCTGCAACGTGGGAAAGTCATAGCCTATGCCTCGCGACAACTTAAAAAGAGTATGAGAGGAATTATCCTACTCATGATCTAGAGTTGGCGGCGATCGTTTTCACGCTTAAAGATATGGAGGCACTATCTATATGGGGAGAAAGTGGAGATATATTCGGACCATAAAAGCCTTAAATATTTCTTCACTCAAAAAGAACTCAACACGCGGCGGTGACGTTGGCTCGAACTATTGAAAGACTACGACCACACTATTGATACCATCCCGGAAAAGCGAGCGTGGTAGTGACGGCGTTGAGTAGAAGATCATATCGGAGGAGCGAGTGCGATGATGTCAAGTATCGTATAGAGCCAACTTTAATAGAAAAAGTTAAGGTTGCTCGAGCCACCGGCCGGAAATGATGCGTATGAAGAAGAAAGTACAAGAAGGAACTATTCCTAAGCGAGAATTGATGAAGAAGGAATACTTGAGTCCACTCTAGACTTTGTGTTCTAACGACTACGATTTGAAGAACAAGATTATGATGGAGGCACACAATACACCATTTGCAATCCATCACGGAAGTACTAAAATGTATCGTGATCTTCGACATACATTTTGGTGGAACAATATGAAGAGAGAGATTGCAAAGTTTATCTCAATGTGTTTAACTTGTCGGCGTGTAAAGGCGGAGCATCTAGTACCTAAGGGTCCGTTGCAACCACTTGAGATTAGGAATGGAAGTGGGAACACATTACCATGGATTTCGTTCTGGTCTTCCTACGGTTTCTCAAGGCATCAATGCTATTTGGGTTATTGTTGATAGATTAACCAAGTCCGCATTTCATTTCTTGCCGATACGGAGACTTATTCCTTGAACGTCTTGCTAGGATGTACGTAAATGAGATTGTGAGGTTGCATGGCATGCCTGTATCCATAGTTTCGGATCGTGACCCAAGATTCACTTCAAGATTTTAGGTTAGCTTGCAAAAAGCTATGGGCACGGATTTGCGATTTAGTTTAAGCATACCATCCCCAAAGCAGACGGACAATCGAGAGGACTATTCAAACTCTTGAAGATTTATTAAGACTCGTGTCCTAGACTTCAAAGGCGGTTGGGATAAGTATTTACCATTGGTGGAATTCTCCTACAACAACGATTATCGAGGCAAGTATAGGTGTGGCTCCATTGAAGCATTATATGGACGAAAATGTCGTTCTCCAATATGTTGGGATGAGGTGGGTGAAGCAACATTATTGGGACCCGAAAGTTAGTACGTATGACTCACCGAAAAGATCCTAATGATTCGACAACGATACAAAGCGGCACAAGATCGACAAAAGAGTTATGCGGATCTTCATCGAAAGGACGTGGAATTTAATGTAGGGGATCGTGTGTATTGTTGCGAGTTGCTCCATGGAAGGGAGTTACAAGATTTGGAAAGAGAGGAAAGCTCAATCCACGATTTATTGGTCCATTTCAAATTCTTGACCGAGTAGGAAATGTAGCCTATAGACTCGCGTTACCTCGAGTATGTCTCGTGTTCATAATGTGTTTCACATATAATTGCTTGCCAGTAAATATGTGAAAGACCCGAACCACGTTATTGAGTTAGAACCCAGGACGAGATAGCCGAAGACTTAACGTATGAGGAGGTACTGTCAAGATTTTGGATAGGAAGGGCATGTGTCCTACGCCAAGAAAGGTCATACCACAAGTTAAAAGTTTTGTGGAGGAATCATTATAGAGGAAATGACACAGGAATTGGAAAGCGGAAATGAAAGCGAGGTATCCTCACCTTTTGAAACACCGTGCACGCGTCGTCAATTTCGAGGATGAAATTTCATAAGGAGGGAGGTTGTAAGACCAAATTTTTTTAAATAAAAGGAATTTCCTTTATTTATTATTTTGAAATAGTAAGGGTTGATTTGATTAATGTGGATAGTTAAGGGTTAAATACATAAATATTTCAAAATAAGCAAGTGGTTATAAAATATTCATTGTTGTCGGGGAATATTCGTTTGGTCGTGGAATATTAAATCATTGTCGGGGAATATTAAATGCAATGATAGCATGACCCATGTGTGGCCCCATGTGAAAGCGATTGGATGAGGAAAACGACAAATATAAGTTGGTTAAAAATAACGGCGTAGTTATTACCGATTAAGATTGTTGGAATACCGGTGGTTAAAATCTGATACGCGTGGTTGCACAAAGATGATTTGCGGTATTGCATGATATTGATTGAATTATTGATCCTTACGTAAGATGGCACTACTCAATAATTTTCACGGTGAATTCTTCGTTCAATATTTTATTTTATTGATTCAATAATTCTTTGCGTTGATATTTTATATTATTGTTGTTCAATAATTGTCATTGCTTGATGATTTCCCATTATCGGATCAATAATTCATATTATTTGAATAATATTATTAGATAACATTATTGGCAATGTCTAGAAAGTTATCTAAGGAGAGGTTTGGTCACCTTATATTGCGCCAAGATGAGAGATCCTTATTGGAAAGCCCCCTCTTTCCTAGGAACGGCCTGGTTGTCATAATTGTGATTCTGTAATATTATTTGTGAATAATTAATTATTGATTCATATGATAAGGAAATATTTATTTTATATGAATATAAATGATGGATTTATTTATGTGGTTATTAATGAAGGAATTAATGCTGAGATGTTTTATTTGTATTTTGTCGGATTGGAGGTATTAAAAGATTAAATCGGTGTTATTATAGCTTTATTGTGTGAGTTATAATATTTAATCCGACCGTTGGATCGTTGTAATTTTTGGATATGTTATACATATATAAGTTGAGTATATGTCCACAAATTTTGAACCGTTTAAAATGAAGCGAATGATTTGTTATAAATTTTAAGAGGTGTTTGATTAGGAAAGTAGGGTTATAATTGATTTTAGTGGAAAATTCTAGAATTGAGTGGGCCCCACTTGTGGTTGGTGAAAAATGTGCTGAATTTTATTTCAAATGTGGTGGGTGGCAATAGTAGAAGGTAAAGCCATCGGTAAAGAAAGTCAAGTCTGCTTCTGGGCTAACATTTTCCTATAAATAGAGGGCTAAGTTAGAATTGAAAATCACACCGAAACAAAGTTTTTCTCTTTTCTCTCTATATTATTGAGCGTATTTTGTGAGTATTTAGATACTTTGAGAGTTCTTTGTTCAAGACAAGTTTCATTCAAAGATCACTTGAGACCTTTCCTTCCCCAAAATCTTGATTCTTTGAGGTAAGGGATATTTTTTTTTTTCAGTAATGATATTATTTCTTCAATATCATTATCTTTGAAATGTTGATCCAAGTTTTTATCAAATTTGGAACTTTTTCATGTCGGGGTTACTATTCATGAGTTCTTATTCACGAGTTACTATTCATCGATTATTCATTCAAGTTTCTTATTCACGAGTACTATTCATGAAGCGTGAAAATGTTTTTTTTGTGGAATTTTATCTTTTGGTGTCGGAGTTACTATTCACGATATCTTGACTTTATTCACGATATCTGACACTATTCACGATATCTGACTATTCATCGAAAAATAAAATTTCTTCTTTTCGTCCAAAATATCTATTTTGGATACTAGCTTTGATTGTATCCATGTTTTGATCATTCTTGAATTTTACACCACTATGATTATTTTTGAGGTATTGTTGGACATGGATAAAACAAAGTACGAATCCTTAATCCTTAAATCCTTGTCATTTTGTTTCCTTTGGATTCGTTCTTTAAAAATATTTTTCATCATCCTCGGTCTTAAATGATGATATTATTGAATATCTTTGGCTTTTTGTAGTGCAAAGATGAATGATTCTGAAGAATATCTTTGGCCTGTGGTGCAAAGATGAGCGGTGTTTAAATGAACATGACCGATCGATGAATATCTTTGGCCTTTAGTGCAAAAGATGAGCAGTGTTGAGATGAACATGACCGATTGATGAATATCTTTGGCTGTAGTGCAAAGATGAATATTTGATTTGAGATGAATATTGATTGATGTTCTGAGGATAAAATATTGATGATGGATTCGTTAAATTCATAGATTATAGTAGATTTCATTCTCTACGTAACTCTTACATGAATTATTATTTTCACGCGAATATTGATCGAAACTTGTTGTCTATTGTATTCTATCAGATTTTTCCCTGTTGGAGACTAACGATAATTTGTTGTATATTATCTTAGTCATAATATTCTTTACTGGGCTAGTTGAGCTCACCCTTTTCCTTGTTGTTCCATTTTCTTCTCAGGAGGCGAGAATGTAGCGAGTACTAGTCGGGGTATGGAATGAAGGTTCTAGAGAGAGTTGTTTAGTAGTCCTCACCATTTTTGTAAAATAATGTATCAATAAATGTGATGAGGATTTATTTGAGTATAGATATTGTCTAGAAGATAATATTTGTATTTAAACTCACAGTATATATTGTCGTATTTCACACGACATTTGTATTATTGAAGTTGTAGTTTGCTTCTTGTACCATGTATTTGGCGACTCAGAATGGGTGTTGTGTATACCTATTTTGGGGGCGTCACAGTTATGATGAGTTATGTTGGTTATTATGTGAAAACATGAAAGTTTCTTAGAAATCACAAAGTGTTGAAAAATCAGATTTTGGTGAAAACGGAACATGAAATTCTATTGACCATATCTCCTATTATATTTTGAATTTCTAAGTGTGGTCAAGTTCTAGAGTTAGATCTATGAGTTTTGTATCATCTCCAAGTGGAATCACTGGAAAATGTGTTGTAGATTTTCGTGTAGACTGATTTTAGCAAAGGAGTCAAAAGCTGCAAATATCAAAAATGCTACTACCCATAAAATTAAAAGGGCTGTTTCGGCTACTTAATTTATGAGAAAAATTCCGGCCTTTTGGAACATGAAAGTATATGGTATATGGTACCACCTGTCCAAAAATGAGCTCATTCCGACTTAAAATGAGTAAGTTATGACCATTTCAATATTTAAGTTTTTTCGACGAAAAATGCTATAACCAGAGTTCTATAACTCCGATGACCATGAAATTTAAACTGGAGGCTCACGTTAACATGTGTAAGATCCTGCCAAGATTTGAGAATTTCTGGAGTTAAACTTGAGGTAGCTAATTTCTTAAGGAATTAATTAGAAATTAATTTTTGAAAAATAGTAAATGAATTTTAAAAATTCCAAGAAAAATATATGTTCTTTATGGGACTATATTATGCTAAATCCCAGAAAAGAAATATTTTTGGAACTGATTTGGTATTTTTCATGAAAATGGTTTAGTTACGAACATATGAGTTAAATATGTTAT
This sequence comes from Panax quinquefolius, assembly GCA_020205615.1. Classification (NCBI taxonomy): domain Eukaryota; kingdom Viridiplantae; phylum Streptophyta; class Magnoliopsida; order Apiales; family Araliaceae; genus Panax; species Panax quinquefolius. Next base: position 25,494,825 of record CM035163.1, read on the forward strand.
GTGAAGTAACAAAGTTGGAAAATAGGATTTTATGGCTTGGAAATCCTATATAAGGTATATGTAGATTGTTGGTAAGGAATTTGATTATTGGTGATGAAATCTTATGAGTATGGCATTTTTGAATGATTAAATGCATTATTTGGTAAAGTGTAAACAATTGAAATAAATTGTTTATAAGTTTAAGAAGTGATTAAAATATTGTTATGATATTAACAATATTAGATTATGAATTTATTATGTGATTGATAATATTTGGATAAATTTAAAGTCTTTAATATTTATCCTTGTTTTCGTTTTATTAATGCTTATATCATTGTCATCATCCTCATGCTTATATGGTGATGAAAGTTATCTTTGGCTTACGTGCGAAGATGGACTGTTGATTATTGAATTGTATATCTTTGGCTTACGTACAAAGATGGATTGTTGATTATTGGTTTTATTGTTGCATATCTTTGGCTTACGTGCGAGAGATGGACTTGGTATGATTATGACTGAGGATTATTGGGTATAGTCGTGATTATTGATGATTTAATGAATATCCTTGGCCCATAGTGCAGGGATGATTCGATGATGTGGTTTATTTGTTGTCGAGTCTCGATGATAAAATTTGATGAAAACATTTTTAAATCATAGAAGATAGTAGGTTTTATTCTCTACTTGACTCTTCTAATGGATCGCTTATTCACCGCAGATTAAACTTGATGTCTATTGTATTTTATCGGTTTAATATTATTTGAAGACTATTGATAATTTATTCGCATTATCTTAGTCATAATATTTCTTACTGGGCTAGTTGAGCTCACCCTTTCTTTCACTGTTCTCTTCAGGAAATGAGAATATAGTTGGGACGAGTCGGGGAAAGTAGTGACGGTCCAGAAGATAGTATTAGTAGTCCTCACTATTCTGTTAAATAGTGTGACAATAAATGTAATGAGGACTCCTTTGGGTGTGGATATTGTCTAGACGACAATATTCCTATTAGAACTCTCAGTTTATGTATTGTTGTTTATTACACGACGGTTGTATAATTAAGTTTGTATTTATATTCTGTACCATGTATTTGGCGACTCAAGATGGGTGATGTATACCTATTTTGGGGGCGCCATAGTTAGTATCAAAGCTTAGGGATATGATCCCTTATTTGAGATGTGAGACAAGAACTAGAGGGGGAGGCGGGAATTCCTTCGCTAGTATGACCTACCTAAGTTTAATTGGTATTTAATTGGTCGGTCAGAGTATAGGGATAATATGTGATATATCAATTAACCCTTGTTTTGTGATAGTGTTTGAGAATGACATCTGAAAATGCTGAGATAAGCAATGAAGCACATGAGAGCGTTGATTCAGCTCAAGCAAAAGGTAACGACCAACAACACGAAAATAATCGTACCAGTGGCAACGACCATTGGAACAATGATGACCATCGTGGGGGAAATTATCATGCCAAGAATGGTAACCACTTCGGTGGTAATCATGGCCAAGATAATAGAAGTAGAAATTTCAAGAAGAGAAGGTCATTTAGCTCGATTTTATCATGCACCAAAATTAAGTCCAGCTGGGACGGTGGCACCAAAGGCGGATACGGACAAAACAAAGTCGGTGGTTTTAGGAAGAGCATTTTCGTGACTTCTCAAAAAGCGAGTAACCCGAACGAAGTTAGCACGGGTTAGTTAATTATAAATTCTTGCGAAATCTATACCTTATTAGATACCGGTTCTACCCATTTTTTTTATCTCTCTTGCTTGCGCTCAACGTTTAAATTTGACTCCTGAGAAGTTAGACTTTGACTTATTCGTTGAAACTTCGTTAGTAGAAACCTTCATTATATGTGTTATCCAAGTTTTGGATGAGAGTCACAGTTTTGAATGATATTTCTACTGTTAATAGATTTCCTGATGTATTTTGAAGAACTTCCGGGCCTACCCCAGAGCGTGAAATCGAATTTTATATTGACCCCAGTACAAAACACATTTCTAAAACCCTCAAGTATTTCTTCAACTAAAACGACCGTAACATGCGCCAAAGACGTTGGCTCGAGCTGTTGAAGATTACGATCGTACCATTCAATACCATCGTGGAAAAAATGAATGTGGCAGCTGACGCGTTGAGTAGAAGATCGTATGTGTTTATGAGTGCAAATATACGAACCCACGTGAAGATAACGAATATACGAGTAGAATCGACTTTAATTGATAAAGTTAAAGCCGTGCAAGCTACATACTCAGAGCTGATGAATGTGAAGAAGAAGGTTTAAGAGGGCGTTATTCTAGAAGCGAGAATCAATGAAGAGAGGAAATCTCAACCCTCGATTTTATTGGCCCATTTGAAATCCTTGATCGAGTAGGAACTGTGGCCTATAGACTCGTTTTACCGCTAAGTATGTCGCGTGTTCATAACATTTTTCACGTATCGATGTTACGTAAATATGTGGACGACCCGAACCACATTATTGATTTAGAACCAGACGAGATAGCGGATAATTTAACGTATGAAGATGTACCTATTAAAATCCTGGAATGTATTCAACACTCAAAGGTTATACCTCAAGAGTTTTAATCGGACGAAGTGTCCTCATCTGTTCGGCATACCAGGTACGTAAGTAAATTTCGAGGGCGAAATTTCATAAGGAGGGGAGATTGTGAGACCCCAGAATTTATGAATAAAGATTTAAATTTCTCGAAATATTTTTTTTATATTATGGTATGGATTTGATATAATGTTATAGTTGTGGGTAGTATTTATAAATTTTGCAAAGTATGCAAGTTGTTATATTATATTCGATTGGTCGGAGAATATTATTTGTGTCGGGGAATATTCGTATGACGGCACAATCATTGGTGGATCCCACAACAGAATTATTGTCGGATTGAGAAAATGACAAAAAATATTTTTATGAAAATAACGGCGGAAGTTTTACCGTTAAAAGCTGTTGAACTACCCGGTAGTAAAAAATACGATGTCTGGCGTGGTTGCATAATAGCAATACGGTATTGGTTATTGATGTTTACGTGATAAGTCACTCAGTTATACTCAATTATTGCTCACAGTAATTATTGCATCATATCTCTCGTATTATTGATTCGATTATTGTCACACATTAAAGATTATCTGATATATGTTATATTATTAAATCAATAATTGAGACGACAAAGTTATTCATATTATTAAATTACAATATTTACAATGTCTATAAGTTCTGTCAATGAGAGGTTTGGTCACCTAATTACGCGCCAATAGGGAGAAATCCTTATTGGAAAGCCCTATCTTTCCTGGGAATAACCTGGTTGTTAAATATTATGAGTTATAATATTAATGATGAATAAGTTCGTGTTGATTAAAGATGAATTTGATAGTTTCATTGTGTTGGGATTATTTGTGTTAGTAGAAATCGACATCTATTCCGATGATAATTGATGTCTAGAGGTTATATTGTTCAATCGGGTATTCGGGACACTTTTTGTGTCGGAGTACTATTCACGAGTTACTATTCATGAGTTACTATTCACGAGTTACTATTCACGAGTTATTATTCACGAGTTACTATTCACGAGCTAATATTCATGAGTTACTATTCACGAGTTACTATTCACGGGGTAGTATTCACCCGAACAATATATTTCTTTTCGGTCCAAATTATTTTTGGGTACAATATTATTCCATGAGGAGTTGTGCTAAATTTTTAGACCGTTGGTTGAATTTATTATAGTAAATCAACATGGATCGCTGGTTTAAAGTTTTAATAGTGAATCAGTATGGACCGTTGCTTTAAGTTTTAATAGTAAACCAATCTGGACCATCCGTCTAAAAGTAAATCAATCTGGACCGTTCTTAAATTAGTTACTATTCAATCCATTCTCCTATAAATAGAAGCTCATTCTTTCATTATTTCTTACGAATTCACTGAAACTCTTGAGAGAGAAATTATAGAGAGAAAGAAGAAGAGAAGTCAGCTACCTTTCTATTCCAATATCCAATCTTTTCTAAGGTAAGGGGTGTTATTCTTTCGTATTCATGAAGAGAGCTTCTGTTATTGTCAGATTGAGAAAATGACAAAAAATATTTTTATGAAAATAACGGCAAAAGTTTTACCGTTAAAACTGTTGAACTACCCGGTAGTAAAAGTACAGCAATACGCGTGGTTGCATAATAGCACACGGTATTGGTTATTGATGTTTACGTGATAAGTCACTCAGTAATACTCAATTATTGCTACAGTAATTGCTGCATCATATCTCTCATATTATTGATTCGATTATTGTCACAGTATCATTTGCACAATATGTTATATTATTAAATCAATAATTGAGACGACAAAGTTATTCATATTATTAAATTACAATATTTTCAATAATTGGTCATGTTCATCTCAACACCTGTTCATCTTTGCACCACGGGCCAAAGATATTCATAAGAAAATCAACCATCTTTACACTACAGGCCAAAGATATTCAGTAACACCATCATTTAGGACTGAGGATGATGAAAAATATTTTAAAGAAAACGAATCCAGTGAAACAAAATAACAAATATTAAGGATTCGTACTTTAAACAGTTCAAGTTCAAAAATACTTCATAAATAACCATAGTGAAGTAAAATTCAAGAATGATCAAAACATGGATACAATCAAAGCTAGTATCCATAATCGATATTTTGGACAAAAAACGAAAAATTTAATTTTTCTGTGAATAGTATCGTATTCATGAATAGTGCCGTATACGTGAATAGTAACCCCGACACTAAAAGACAAGAATTTCACAAGAAAAATCTTATCAATATTCCGGCATAATGATATTGAAATAAATAATATCATTTATAAAAAAAATAACATCCCTTACCTTGAAAAGATTGTACTTTTAGCTGGAATACCGGATATAGTGCTGAAGGGAACTTGCACCGTTTAGGAACACTCAAAGTATCAAAATACTCACAAGAATAAATTTCGATAATATAGAGAGAGAAGAGAAAACTTGGGTTTACGGTGTGATTTTCAATTCTAACCTAAGAACCCTATTTATAGGAAAATGCTTAGAACACCAAAGTAAAAAATTTAATAAATTAATAATATTATTTTTCCAAATCTTCCTACACACACCACTAGCTGAATTCAAACACTAACACATGTCCCAAATATGAAAAAAACGTTTTTCTTAATTAAAATATTTTAAACTTCAAAAATTAATTATTTTGGAACTTCAATAATTCATAATAAATAGCCCTTTTGTTAGAAAAATTCGAACCTAATATCTTTTCCATAGAAAATTCCATTATCTACAACTTTGCAGAAGAAAGTTTTTCCAAATTCCAAACAAAAATTGACCGAAATCCACAAACTGACGATTTTACAAGCTATAATCAAATTTCAGTCAAGAAATGGGCCCACAGACATGTTTTAAACAATTTTTGTAACAAAAATACTCTTCCTCCTCATATACTCATATATACCACATTCATTGTAAAAATATCACCATTATTATATTATTAAAATATAATAATATATTTAAATGAATTATTTATCAGAAAAGATAAAATAACTATTTTTCAACAATTGTCCCATTAAAAATTTTCTCCATCTATATCCACATAAAATGAATATTTTCTTTATCATATAAATCAATAATTAATTATTCACAAATAATATTACAGAATCACAATATTGACAACCGTAAAGTTTCTAGGAAGAGGGGCTTTCAATAAGGATTTCTCCTTCATCGGTAGCTTGATTAGGTGACCAAACCTCTCCTTGATGTAACTTTCTAGACATTGCCAATAATGTTATCTAATAATATTATTCAAATAATATGAATTATTGATTTGATAATGAAAAAATCTTGTGTAGTGACAATTATTGAAACAACAATAATATAAAATATCAACGTAGCAATTATTGAATCAATAAAATAAAATATTGAGCGACAAGAATTCACTTGTAATAATTATTGAGTAATGCCTTCCCACGTAAGAATCAATAATTGGTGCAATACTGGTAATCTTCACGTGTTTTAACCACGGTATTCCAACAAAGATTAATGGTAACAACTACGCAGTTATTTATAAACAACTTATACTTATCGTTTTCTTCATCCAATCGCTTTTTAGTTATGGGGCCCACACAAATTTCTTGTGTCGCATTTAATATTCCCCGATAGTAAGAATATTCCACGACCAAACGAATATTCTCCGATAAAAATGAATATTTTATAACCACTTGCATATTTGAAATATTTGTGTATTTTACCCATAACTAACCACATTAATCAAATCAACCCTTACTACTTCAAAATAATAAATAGAGGAAATTTGATTTTATTTATAATAAGTTGGGGTCTTACAACATCCCCTCCTTATGAAATTTCGTCCTCGAAATTGACGTACGTACCTAGTGTTTCGAAAAGGTGAGGATACCTCGCTTTCATTTCCGTTTCTAACTCCCAGGTCATTTCCTCAATAGCATGGTTTCTTCACAAAACTTTAACTTGTGGTATGATCTTTGTTCGTAAGACATGCTCTTTCCTATCCAAGGTCTTGACAGGTACCTACTCGTACGTTAAGTCTTCGGCTATCTCATCCAGTTCTAACTCAATAACATGGTTCGGGTCTTTCACATATTTACGAAGCACAGATATATGAAAAATATTATGAACACGAGACATACTTGGAGGTAACGCAAGTCTATAGGCTACATTTCCTACTCGGTCAAGAATCTGAAATGGACCAATAAATCATGGATTGAGCTTTTCTCTCTTCCCGAATCTTGTAACTCCCTTCCATGGGGCAACACGCAACAATACATGATCCCCAATACTAAATTCCACGTCCTTTCGATGAAGATTCGCATAACTCTTTTGTCGATCTTGTCTTGGTTTGTATATCGTTGTCGAATCATTTGGATCTTTTCTCGTAGTGTACGCATCAACTCTGGTCCCAACAATGTTGCTTCACCCACCTCATCCCAACATACTGGAGAGCGACACTTTCCTCCATACAATGCTTCGAATGGAGCTACCCCTATACTTGTCTGATAACTATTATTGTAGGAGAATTCCACCAATGGTAAATACTTATCCCAACTCCCTTTGAAGTCTAGGACACAGAGTCTTAATAGATCTTCAAGAGTTTGAATAGTCCTCTCGATTGTCCATCCGTTTAAGGATGGTATCTTGCAGCCAATAAATAAATCCTGCGCCCATAGCTTTTTTTGCAAGCTAACCCAAAATTGTGAAGTGAATCTTGGGTCACGATCCAAAACTATGGATCTTGGCATGCCATGCAATCTCACAATCTCATTTATATACATATGAGCAAGACGTTCAAGGAATAAGTCTCCGTGTCGGCAAGAAATGAGCGGAGACTTGGTTAATCTATCAACAATAACCCAAATAGCATTTATGCCTTGAGAAATCGTGGGAAGACGTACTTGAAATCCATGTTAATGTGTTCCCACTTCCATTTCGGAATCTCAAGTGGTTGTAACGGACCCTTAGGTACTTGATGCTCCGCCTTTACACGTTGACAAGTTAAACACCTCGAGATAAACTTTGCAATCTCTCTCTTCATGTTGTTCCACCAAAATGTATGTCGAAGATCACGATACATTTTGGTACTTCCAAGATGGATTGCAAACGGTGTATTATGTGCCTCCGTCATGATCTTGTACTTCAAATCAGAGTCGTTAGGAACACAAAGTCTGGAGTGGACTCGAAGTATTTCTTTTTCATCGATTCTCGCTTCCGGAATAGCACCTTCTTATACATTCTTCTTCATTCGCATCAGCTCCGGGTCGGTGGCTTAAGCAACTTTAACTTTTTTTATTAAAGTTGGCTCTATGCGTATACATGACATTATCGCACTCATTCCTGCATATGATCTTCTACTCAACGCTTCAGCTACCACGTTCGCTTTTCCAGGATGGTATTGAATAGTGTGGTCATAATCTTTTAACAGCTCGAGCCAACGTCGTTGCCTCATGTTGAGTTCCTTTTGGGTGAAGAAATATTTGAGGCTTTTATGGTCTGAATATATCTCCACTTTCTCCCCATATAGATAGTGCCTCCAGATCTTTAGCGCGAAAACGACTGCTGCCAACTCTAGATCATGAGTAGGATAATTCCTCTCATATTCTTTAAGTTGTCACGAGGAATAGGCTATGAATTTCCCATGTTGCATGAGAACACATCCTAATCCTTTGCCTGAAGCATCGCTGTAGATAACAAATCCATTTGAACCAGATGGTATTGTCAGAATAGGTGCCAAAATGAGTCTCCTCTTAAGCTCTTGGAAACTCTTCTCGCATTCCTCGCTCCATACGAATTTTGTATCCTTTCGAGTTAGCTGAGTTATTGTAGTAGCGATTCGAGAAAACCCTTCCACGAATCTCCGATAATAACCAGCTAGGCCCAGAAAGCTACGTACTTTGGTCACCGACTTCGGTTGCTCCCAACTTTGTATTGCTTCAATCTTCGCCGGGTCGACAGATACTCCATGTTTTGACACCACGTACCCAAGGAATGCTACTTCCTCAAGCCAGAACTCGCATTTCTTCAACTTGGCATATAGCTTATTTTCACGAAGCCTTTGGAGTACCAGCTTCAAATGGTGCTCATGATCTTCACGGCTTTTGGAATATATGAGGATGTCATCAATAAAGACAACAACGAACTGATCCAAATAATCCTTGAATACTCGGTTCATCATATCCATGAATAGTAACCCCGACACTAAAAGACAAGAATTTCACAAGAAAAATCTTATCAATATTCTGGCATAATGATATTGAAAGAAATAATATCATTTATAAAAAAAATAACATCCCTTACCTTGAAAAGATTGTACTTTTAATTTGGAATCTGGGATATAGTCTTTGAAGGAACTTGCAACCATATATAGCAACACTCAAAGTATCAAAATACTCACAAGGATCATTTCAATAATATAGAGAGAGAGAAAAGAAAACTTGGGTTTACGGTGTGATTTTTAATTCTAACCTAAGCACCCTATTTATAGGAAAATGCTTAGAACACCAAAGTAGAAAATTTAATAAATTAATAATATTATTTTTCCAAATCTCCCTACGCACACCACCAGCTGAATTCAACCACTAACACATGTCCCAAAAATGAAAAAAACATTTTTCTTAATTAAAATATTTTAAACTTCAAAAATTAATTATTTTAGAACTTCAATAATTCATAATAAATAGCCCTTTTATTAGAAAAATTCGAACATCATGCCTTTTCCATAGGAAATTCCATTATCTACAACTTTGCAGAAGAAAGTTTTTCCAAATTCCAAACAGAAATTGACCGAAATTCATAAACGGACGATTTTACAAGCTATAATCAAATTTCAGTCAAGAAATGGGCCCACAGACATGTTTTGTGACGCCCCCAAAATAGGTATACACAACACCCATTCTGAGTCGCCAAATACATGGTACAAAAAGCAAACTACAACTTCAATAATACAAATGTCGTGTGAAATACGACAATATATATAATGAGTTTAAATATAATATTGTCTTCAGATAATATCCACATGCAAATAAATCCCCATCATAATTATTGATTCATTATTTTACAAAATGGTGAGGACTACTAAACAACTCTCTCTAGAACCTTCATTCCATACCCAGAACTAGTACTCGCTACATTCTCGCCTCCCGAGAAGAAAAATGGAACAACAAGGAAAAGGGTGAGCTCAACTAGCCCAAAGAAAAGAATATTATGACTAAGATAATATACAACAAATTATCGTTAGTCTTCAACAGGAAAAATCGATAGAATACAATAGACAACAAGTTTCGAGATCAATATTCGCAGTGGAAATTATAATTCATAGAAGAGTTACGTAGAGAATGAAATCTACTATAATCTATGAATTTAATAAATCCATCATCAATATTTTATCCTCGTAACATCAATCAATATACATCCGGAATCAAATATTCATCTTTGCACTACTGTGCCAAAGATATTCATCGATTGATCATGTTCATTTAAACACTGTTCATCTTTGCACTCTGCATCAAAGATATTAATCAATCGGCCATGTATTCATCTCAACATCTGTTCATCTTTGCACCACAGCCAAAGATATTAATCAATCCATCATGTTCATCTCAACACCGCTCATCTTTGCACTACTGTGCCAAAGATATTCTTGAAATCATTCATCTTTGCACTACTGGACCAAAGATATTCAATAATATCATCATTTAAGACCGAGGATGATGAAAAATATTTTAAAGAAACGAATCCGATTGAAACAAAATGACAAGGATTAAGGATTAAGGATTCGTGTACTTGGTTTTATCCACGCCCAAAAATACCTCAAAAATAATCATAGTGGTGTAAAATTCAAGAATGATCAAAACATGGATACAATCGAGTTAGTATCCGAGAATAGATATTTTGGACAAAAAGAAGAAATTTTATTTTTTTCTTGAATAGTGTCAGATATCGTGAATAGTGCCGAGATATCGTGAATAGTAACTCGACACCAAAAGATAGAAATTCCACAAAAACATCTTCACGCTTCATGAATAGTACTCGTGAATAGTAATCGTGAATAAGAACTCATGAATAGTAACTCGTGAATAGTAACTCATGAATAGTAACCCATGAATAAGTAACCCGACATGAAAAAGTTCCAAATTTGATAAAAACTTCAGATCAACATTTCAAAGTATAATGATATTGAAGAAATAATATCATTCTGAAAAAAATAATATCCCTTACCTCGAAAGATCAAGACTTTAAATTAAAAACACAGGATATAAGGCTATGACTTGGACTTTGCACCGTATAGCAATACTCAAAGTATACTCAAAATACTCACAAGAATACGCTCGATAATATAGAGAGAGAAAACTTCAGATTTACGGTGTGATTTTCAATTCTAACCTAAGACCCTATTTATAGGAAATTGCTTAGAACACCAAAAGCGTAAAATTTAATATAATATTAATATATTTAATAAATTCTCTACGCCCATCTAGACAATCTGATCTCAGCCATCAAGCACATGTTAAAGATGGCCAACAACATTTTTGAAAAACGTTTTTCTTAAAAACATAATTAAAACTTCCAAAATTAATTATTTTGAGCTTGAACTTCAATAATTCATAATAAATAGCCCTTTCATCAGAAAATTCGAATCTCGCGAGTTTTTATAGGAATTTCAATTCTCTACAACTTTACAGAAGGAAGTTTTTCCAAATTCCAAATAGAAATTGACCGAAATCCATAAGCGGTGATTTTACAATTTATAATCAAATTTCGGCCAATAATTGTGTCCACCAACACACAAAACATGTGTTAAACATTTATTTAATGCCACAAAATACTCTTCCTCCTCATATACTCATATATCCCACATTCATTGTAAAAATATCACCGTTAATATATTATTAAAATAATATATTTAAATGAATTATTTTATCGAGAAAAAGATAAAATATTAATTTTCAACAATTGTCATTTTAAAAATTTTCTCCATCTATATCCACATAAAATCAATATTTTCCTCATCATATAAATCAATAATTAATTATTCACAAATAATATTACGAGAATCACAATATTGACAACCAGTGGTTCCTCAGGAAGAGGGGCTTTCCAATAAGAATTTCTTCTTCTGGCGCGCAATGATTAGGTGACCAAACCTCTCCTTGTATGTAACTTTCTAGACATTGCCAATAATGTTATCTAATAATATTATTCAGATAATATGAATTATTGCTTCGATAATGAAAGACAACGTGTAATGACAATTATTGAAACAACAAAGAATATAAAATATCAACGCAAAGAATTATTAACTCAATAAAATCTTTGAGCAAGTAATTATCGTAACCATTATTGAGTAAGGCCTTCTTACGTAAGAATCAATAATTGGTGCAATATGGTGTCTTCTTGTTCAACAACGCGTAATAGTGTGTTTTAACCAAAGGGTATTCCAACAAAGATAATTTAAGAATAACTACGCCAAGTTATTTAAAATAACTTATATTTGTCGTTTTCTTCATCCAATCGCTTTCAGTTATGGGGCCCACACATGGTCAAGGCCGTCGTCACGAATATTCCCCACAAAGATTTAATATTCCACGACCAAACGAATATTCCCCGACGATAATGAATATTTTATAACCCTTTGCTTATTTTGAAATATTTACGTATTTAACCCTTAACTATCCACATTAATCAAATCAACCCTTACTATTTCAAAATAATAAATAAAGGAAATTCCTTTTATTTAAAAATTTTCGGTCTTACAACCTCCCTCCTTATGAAATTTCGTCCTCGAAATTGACGACGTATACTGGTGTTTTGAAAAGGTGAGGATACCTCGCTTTCATTTCCGTTTCCAACTCCGTGTCATTTCCTCTATAGCATGATTCCTCCACAAAACTTTAACTTGTGGTATAACCTTTCAAGGTAGGACATGCTCCTTCCTATCCAACATCTTGACAGTACCTCTCCTCATACGTTAAGTCTTGGCTATCTCGTCCGGTTCTAACTCAATAACGTGGTTCGTGTCTTTCACATATTTAAATATGAGATATGTGAAACACATTATGAACACGAGACATACTTGAGGTAACGCAAGTCTATAGGCTACATTTCCTACTCGGTCAAGAATTTGAAATGGACCGATAAATCGTGGATTGAGCTTTCCTCTCTTCCCAAATCTTGTAACTCCCTTCCATGGAGCAACTCGCAACAATACATGATCCCTTACACTAAATTCCACATCCTTTCGATGAAGATTCGTATAACTCTTTTTGTCGATCTTGTGCCGCTTTTGTATACGTTGTCGAATCATTTGGATCTTTTCGGTGAGTCATATCGCATTTAACTTTCGGGTCCCAACAATGTTGCTTCACCCACCTCATCCCAACATATATCGAGAGAACGACATTTTCATCCATATAATGCTTGAATGGAACCATGCCTATATTTGTTTAATAACTATTGTTGTATGAGAATTCCACCAATGGCAAGTACTTATCCCAACTTCCTTTGAAATCTAGGACACGAGTTTTAATATATCTTCAAGAGTTTGAGTAGTCCTTTCTGATTTCCCATCCGTTTGAGGATGGTATGCCAAACTGAATCGTAAATTCGTGCCCATAGCTTTCTAACCCAAAATCATGAAGTGAATCTTGGGTCACGATCTAAAATTATGGATCTTTGCATGCCATGCAATCTCACAATCGCATTTACGCATATGAGAAAGACGTTCAAGGAATAAGTCTCTCGTGACGGCAAGAAATAAGCGACTTGGTTAATCTATCAACAATAAACCAAATAGCATTGATGCCTTGAGAAACCGTAGGAAGACCCAGAATTTGAAATCCATAGTAATGTGTTCCTACTTCCATTCCGGAATCTCAAGTGGTTGCAACGGACCCTTAGGTACAAGATGCTCCGCCTTTACACGCCGGGCAAGTTAAACACATCGAGATAAACTTTGCAATCTCTCTCTTCATATTGTTCCACCAAAATGTATGTCAAGATCACGATACATTTTAGTACTTCCAGATGGATTGCAAATGGCGTATTGTGTGCCTCCATCATAATCTTGTACTTCAAATCGAGTCGTTAGGAACACAAAGTCAGAGTGGACTCAAGTATTCCTTCTTCATCAATTCTCGCTTAGGAATAGCTCCTTCTTGTACTTTCTTCTTCATACGCATCAACTCCGGTTGGTGGCTTGAGCAACCTTAACTTTTTCTATTAAAGTCGGCTCTGTCGTATACTTGACATCATCGCACTCGTTCTCGTGATATAATCTTCTACTCATCGCATCGCCTACCACGTTCGCTTTTCCAAGATGGCGTACGATCGTAACATGTCTTTGAAATGAGTCTCCTCTTGAGTTCTTCAAGCTCTTCCCACATTCCTCGCTCCATTCGAATTTTGTATCTCTGAGTCAATTTGCGTTAATGGAATAGCGATTCGAGAATATCCTTCAACGAATCTCGATAATAACCAACTAAGCCTAGAAAGCTACGATTTCGATAATCGACTTAGGTTGCTCTCAATCGTAACTCATATCCCAATCTTGGATAAGACGTCACAATGACACCTATCGGTTTACTATCGCATCGAATATGACGTCCCCTATGAGAGAGTCCGCTTAGGTAAATTCCACAAAGGAAGTCACAAGATAAAGGCTCGTGTACCAAATTTATAGTTGAATTTTAACTCTCAAGTTCAATAGAGCCATTCGATATGAGATTTTTGAAATGAGTTTTGTCTGGGTTCAAAGTCGATACAAAATTTAATATCAAAGCTTTGGGAGTAAGCCAAGAAATTCTTCAGAAATACGTCGAAAAATCAATAATAACAAGGAATATTATTCAAATCGGCGTGTCTTTATTCAAATCCATAACATGGACTAAGAAAACTTGACATCCGTAATAAACGAATGACTTCATGGCTTGATATGAAAATGTTTGACTACAATGGTTTGATTGCTTGAATTGAATAACAAAGTTGCTTAGGAATATGAAAACTAACAACCTTACAAAAGCAATCAATTTGGCATGATGAGTAGTTAACCTTAAAATCACATCAAAAGCAAATATCTCTATAGAAATAAGGTTAACGAGTAATGTGATAGTGCCAACTTGAATCAAGCAAGATTTTTAAACAACGGATGTAATGAAAGTTTCTCCTAATGGAGTCTCCATAAATAGGTCAAAGTTTAATTTCTCCGTAGTCAAGTTCAAACGCTGAGCGTAAGCAAGAGAGATAAAAGAATGGGTAGAACCAATATCTAGTAAGGTATATACTTGTAAGAATTTATAATTAACTAACCCGTAACTAACCGTTCGGGTTCCTCGCATTTTGACCGACCACAACAAACGCTTCTTCCCTAATCGTTGACTTTGACTTTTTCGGGGACGATCTTTTGAGTCACCGTCCCCCATTGAACTAGGTTTCGTTCATCGCATAATCTCGAGCGATATGTCCTTCCTTTCCACAATTATAGCATACCTTGAACTGTTAGGGCGGTTTGGATCGATATGTCCTCTTTTCCGCATTTGTAGCATATGACCGGTGGTCGTTCTCCTCCCTTAAAACTAGTTGCCACTCTGGCCGACGTCTTCACATGGTCGTTGTTGAATCTCCTCTTTTAAAATCTCCTCCCACTCGCTTCTTCTATTTTCATGGCCACGATTACCACCGGAGTGGTTACCGCCTTTGTCATAGTATTCTTCTTTCTCCGTTGGTTATCGTTATTACGATGACCGCTATCTTCGGTATGATCCTCGGTTATGGTCCCTCGGTTGAACGTATTTTCGTTATCTCGCTTCTAACAACCGAGCCCCATTGACAACATCCGAATAGAGAGAAAATTTATGAGAAATGAGATATCGACGTATGTCGGTTTCAAACCCTCGAAACATCCGCGTCATACGTTCCTCATTTTCCACCAAATGAGGTGCAAACTCGGATAACTCCGCGAACTTCGCCTCGTCTTTGGGACACCGTCGTGTTATTCTCGCTTCTAGTCTAATAAACTCCACTTCCTTCATATGACGAATACTTTCGTGGAAGTACTTGTCATTGAATCAATTTCAAACGTCTCCCATGACACGCCGAGTGGTATTTGGATGGGTACGCTTCTACGTGATTCCCACCGATGAATCGCCTCGCCACCACGGAACATAAAGGTGGCGAATGGAACTTCTGTTTCCTCCGCATCCCAAGACATCGAATATCTTGGTAATTTGTTTGACCCATGTCTCGCCTTTAATCGGATCCGGCTTTCCCTGCACTCGGTGGTCCCAACTCTTTGAACTCGCTGGCGGTTGTGACCACCGTGAATTGCTATCATTTCTCCTCGTATTTTGAACACGAGTCTCCCTCGTCGATTTTGCATGAAGCGCAAAAGCTTCTAAACATCCCTCGTTCATCATCATTCGGTGGTGTTGTTCACGGGAGGAACATTGCCACCACTGTTACGCGTTCTCCTTGTTGGTAAAGATGCATCTCCACGGTCTCATTTACTCCAATCGTTAACGCTTTCAAGCAAATGACCATTCTTAAAAACTATCATAAAACAAGGGTTAATTAAATAAATTAATATATCACATAATATCCCTATATATCGACTAACTAACAAAATAAGCTTAGGTAGGACACACAGCGAAGGATTTACTCGTCTCTCCCTTCCTAGTTCTATTCCCGATCTCCATGAGAGATCATATCCCTAAGCTCGATATTAAGTGTGGCGCCCCCAAAATAGGTATACACAACACCCATTCTCGAGTCGCCAAATACATGGTACAAAAAGCAAACTACAACTTCAATAATACAAATGTCGTGTGAAATACGACAATATATATAATGAGTTTAAATATAATATTGTCTTCAGACAATATCCACATGCAAATAAATCCCCATCATAATTATTGATTCATTATTTTACAAAATGGTGAGGACTACTAAACAACTCTCTCTAGAACCTTCATTCCATACCCCGACTAGTACTCGCTACATTCTCGCCTCCCGAGAAGAAAAATGGAACAACAAGGAAAAGGGTGAGCTCAACTAGCCCGATAAAGAATATTATGACTAAGATAATATACAACAAATTATCGTTAGTCTTCAACGAGGAAAAATCGATAGAATACAATAGAAACAACAAGTTTCGAGATCAATATTCGCAATGGAAATAATAATTCATAGAAGAGTTACGTAGAGAATGAAATCTACTATAATCTATGAATTTTAACGGTCCATCATCAATATTTTATCCCTGTAACATCAATCAATATACATCGGAATCAAATATTCATCTTTGCACTACTGGGCCAAAGATATTCATCGATTGATCATATTCATTTAAACACTGTTCATCTTTGCACTACTGAGCCAAAGATATTAATCAATCCATCATGTTCATCTCAACACTGTTCATCTTTAGCACTACTGGGCCAAAGATATTAATCAATCGGTCATGTATTCATCTCAACACTGCTCATCTTTGCACTACTGAGCCAAAGATATTCTTGAGAAATCATTCATCTTCGCACTACTGGATCAAAGATATTCAATAATATCATCATTTAAGATCGAGGATGATGAAAAATATTTTTAAAGAAAGCGAATCCGGTGAAACAAAATGACAAGGATTAAGGATTAAGGATTCGTACTTGGTTTTATCCACGCCCAAAAAATACCTCAAAAATAATCATAGTGGTGTAAAATTCAAGAATGATCAAAACATGGATACAATCGAGTTAGTATCCGAATAGATATTTTGGACAAAAAGAAGAAATTTTATTTTTTTCATTGAATAGTGTCAGTATCGTGTGAATAGTCGAGTATCGTGAATAGTAACTCAGACACCAAAAGATAGAAATTCCACAAAAACATCTTCACGCTTTCATGAATAGTACTTTCGTGAATAGTAACTCGTGAATAGTAACTCATGAATAGTAACTCGTGAATAGTAACTCTGAATAGTAACCCATGAATAGTAACCCGACATGAAAAAGTTCCAAATTTGATAAAACTTCGGATCAACATTTCAATTATAATGATATTGAAGAAATAATATCATTCTGAAAAAATAATATCCCCACCTCGAAAGATCAAGACTTCTAATTTTTAAACACCAGGATATAGGCTATGACTTGGACTTGCATCAGTATAGCAATACTCAAAGTATACTCAAAATACTCACAAGAATACGCTCGATAATATAGAGAGAAAACTTGATTTACGGTGTGATTTTCAATTTAACCCTAAGCACCCTATTTATAGGAAATTGCTAGAACACCAAAGCGAGAAAATTTAATATAATATTAATATATTTAATAAATTCTCTACGCCCATCTAGACAATCTGATCTCAGCCATCAAGCACATGTTAAAGATGGCCAACAACATTTGAAAAACGTTTTTCTTAAAAAACATAATTAAAACTTCCAAAAATTAATTATTTCTGAGCTTCAGAACTTCAATAATTCATAATAAATAGCCCTTTCATCAGAAAATTCGAATCTCATGAGTTTTTATAGGAATTTCAATTCTCTACAACTTTGCAGAAGGAAGTTTTTCCAAATTCCAAATAGAAATTGACCGAAATCCACAAGCAGGTGATTTTACAATTTATAATCAAATTTGATCAATAATTGTGTCCACCAACACACAAAAACATGTGTTAAACATTTAATGCCACAAAATACTCTTCCTCCTCATATACTCATATATCCCACATTCATTGTAAAAATATCATAGTTAATATATTATTAAAATAATATATTTAAATGAATTATTTTATCGAAAAAGATAAAATATTAATTTTCAACAATTGTCATTTTAAAAAATTTTCTCCATCTATATCCACATAAAATCAATATTTTCCTCATCATATAAATCAATAATTAATTATTCACAAATAATATTACAGAATCACAATATTGACAACCGTGCAGGTTCAGGAAGAGGGCTTTCCAATAAGAATTTCTTCTTATTGTGGCAATGATTAGGTGACCAAACCTCTCCTTGAGCAGAACTTTCTAGACATTGCCAATAATGTTATCTAATAATATTATTCAGATAATATGAATTATTGCTTCGATAATGAAAGACAACGTGTAATGACAATTATTGAAACAACAACAATATAAAATATCAATGACAATTATTAACTCAATAAAATCTTTGAGCAAAGAATTATCGTAACCATTATTGAGTAGTGCCTTCTTACGTAAGAATCAATAATTGGTGCAATACTGGTGCTTCTTGTTCAACAACGCGTAATAGTGTGTTTTAAACCACCGGGTATTCAACAATGATAATCAAGAACAACTACGCAGATTATTTAAAAACAACTTATATTTGTCGTTTTCTTCATCCAATCGCTTTCAGTTATGGGCCCCACACATGGTTCTTGCCGTCGCATGCGAATATTCCCGACGATGCATTTAATATTCCACGACCAAACGAATATTCCCCGACGATAATGAATATTTTATAACCACTTGCTTATTTTGAAATATTTGCAGTATTTAACCCTTAACTATCCACATTAATCAAATCAACCCTTACTATTTCAAAATAATAAATAAAGGAAATTCCTTTTTATTTAAAAATTTGAGGGTCTTACATGTTTAACATGTTTTAAATAATTTTGTAACAAAAATACTCTTCCTCCTCATATACTTTCATATATCCCACATTCATTGTAAAAATATCAACATTATTATATTATAAAATATAATAATATATTTAAATGAATTATTTATCGAGAAAAGATAAAATAACTATTTTTCAACAATTGTCCCATTAAAATTTTCTCCATCTATATCCATATAAAATGAATATTTTCTTTATCATATAAATTAATAATTAATTATTCACAAATAATATTACAGAATCACAATATTGACAACTAGGCAGTTTCTACGAAAGAGGGGATTTTTCAATAAGGATTTCTCCTTACTGGCGCGCAATTAGGTGACCAAACCTCTCCTTAGACAGAACTTTCTAGACATTGCCAATAATATTATCTAATAATATTATTCAAATAATATGAATTATTGATCGATAATGAAAATATCTTAGAAGTGACAATTATTGAAACAATAATAATATAAAATATCAACGTAGCAATTATTGAATCAATAAAATAAAATATTGAGCAAGAATTCATTGTAATAATTATTGAGTAATGCCTTCCTACGTAAGAATCAATAATTGGTGCAATCTGGTAGTCTTCACGTGTTTTAACCACGTGTATTCCAACAAGATTAATTCAGTAATAACTACGCTGTAGTTATTTATAAACAACTTATACTTGTCGTTTTCTTCATCCAATCGCTTTCCAGTTATGGGGCCCATGAAAAGGTCTTGCGTCGTGCGAATATTCCCGACGGTAAGAATATTCCACGACCAAACGAATATTCTCCGATAAAAATGATTATTTTATAACCACTTGCATATTTGAAATATTTGTGCATTTTACCCATAACTAACCACATTAATCAAATCAACCCTTACTACTTCAAAATAATAAATAGAGAAAATTTGATTTTATTTATAATAAGTTGGGGTCCTACAATTGTTGTATATTACACGACGGTTGTATAATTAAGTTTGTATTTATATTCTGTACCATGTATTTGGCGACTCAAGATGGGTGATGTATACCTATTTTGGGGGCGTCACACAGATGATACTGTGACAATAATCAAATCAATAATATGAGAGATATGATGCAGCAATTACTATAGCAATAATTGAGTATAACTGAGTGACTTATCCAGTAAGCATCAATTACCAATCTTGTGTGCAAAGCTACTTATGACCACGCCAGTATTCTTTGATTACTTTTACTAAGAGTAGTTCAACATTATTATTGATGTAGAACTTCCGCCGTTATTTTCATGCATATATTTTTGTCATTTTCTAAATCCGACAATAATTCTGTTGTGGGGTCCACCAATGATTGTGCCGTTGTACGAATATTCCCTATTAAAATGAATATTCTCCGACCAATCGAATATAATATAACAACTTGCATACTTTGCAGAATTTATAACTATTACCCATAACTATAACAATATATCAAATTCATTTCATAATATTCAAAAATGATAATTATAGCAAATTCATCTTTATTCATAAAAGTTGGGGTCTTACAATCAGCATAACTCTTTTGTCGGTCTTGTGAGGTTTTTATACGTTGCCGGATCGTTTGTATCTTTTTCGTAGTCATACGTACTAACTCCGGTCCCAACAACGTTGTTTCACCCACCTCATCCCAAAGATCTCGAGAATCGACACTTTCTTCCATACAACGCTTCGAATGGAGCCATGCCAATACTTTCTTGATAACTGTTGTTGTAGAAAAACTCCACTAATGATAAGAACTTGTCCCAACTTCCCTTGAAGTCAAGGACACAGAGTCTTAATAAATCCTCAAGATTTTGAATAGTCCTCTCTGATTGTCCGTCCGTTTGAGGATGATAAGCCAAACTAAATCGTAAATCTGTGCCCATAGCTTTTTGCAAACTAACCCAAAATCTTGAAGTGAATCTTAGGTCTCGATCAGAAATAATGGATACTGGCATACCATGCAATCTTACAACCTCGTTTATGTATATACGAGCAAGACGTTCAAGTGTATAAGTTTCTCGTATAGGTAAGAAATGAGCAGATTTGGTCAATCTATCAACAATGACCCAAATTGTATCTGTGCCTTGAGAAACCTTGGGAAGACCAGTAATGAAATCCATGGTAATGTGCTCCCACTTCCATTCTGGAATTTCAAGTGGTTGCAATGGACCTTTTGGTACTTGATGCTCCGCCTTGACTCGTTGACACGTTAGACACCTTGAGATAAACAACGTTATCTCTCTCTTCATATTGCCCCACCAAAATGTATGTCGAAGATCATGATACATTTTGGTACTCCCAAGATGGATTGCAAACGGTCTATTGTGCCCTCCATCATGATTTTATACTTTAAATCAGGGTCGTTAGGAACACAAAGTCTGGAGTTGACTAGAAGTATTCCTTCTTCATCAATTCCTGCTTCCGGCATAGCACCTTCTTGTACTTTATTCCTCATACGCATCAGCTCCAGGTCTGTAGCTTGAGCAGCTTTAACTTTATCGTTAAAGTCGGTTCTACTCGTATATTCGCCATCATCACGTGGGCCCTAGAGTCTATCTCTATCTCCATCCTTTTCAAGTCATACAAGATGGGCCTTTGCGTTGACAATATCGCACTTGTACCCGCATATGATCTTCTACTCAATGCGTCAGCTACCACGTTTGCTTTTCCAGGATGGTATTGGATGGTATGATCATAATCTTTCAATAGTTCAAGCCGACGTTGCTGTCGTATGTTGAGTTTCTTTTGAGTGAAGAAATATTTGAGGCTTTTATGATCCGTAAAGATCTCCACTTTCTCCCCATACAAGTAATACCTCCAAATTTTAAGTGCGAAGACAACAGCTGCCAACTCTAGATCATGAGTAGGATAATTCCTCTCATATTCTTTGAGTTGTCGAGAGGCATAGGCTATGACTTTCCCATGTTACATGAGAACACATCCTAACCCCTTGCTTGAAGCATCACTGTAGATGACAAATCCCTCCGAGCCAGATGGTATTGTCAGAACAGGTGCTGAAATGAGTCTTCTCTTAAGTTCTTGAAAACTCTTCTCACATTCCTCGTTCCAACCAAATTTTGTATCTTTCTGAGTCAGCTGAGTTAATGGAGTAGCGATTCGAGAAAACCCTTCTACGAATCTCCAATAATAACTAGCTGAGTCGAGAAAGCTACGTACTTCGGTCACTGATTTAGGTTGCTCCTAGTTTTGAATAGCTTCAATCTTTGCTGGGTTAATAGATATTCCATGACTTGATACCACGTGCCCAAGGAATGCTACTTCCTCTATCCAGAACTCATATTTCTTCAACTTGGCATAAAGCTTATATTCACGAAGCTTTTGGAGAATCAGCTTCAAGTGTTGCTCATGATCTTCACGGCTTTTGGAATAAATAAGGATGTCATCAATAAAAACGACAACAAAGTGATCCAAATATTCCTTGAATAATCTGTTCATCATATCTATGAAGGCAACAGGAGCATTAGTCAATCCAAAAGACATGACTAGGAATTCATAATGCCCGTACCGAGTTCTGAAAGTCGTCTTTGGAATGTCATCGGTTCTAATTTTCAATTGGTGATATTCGGAACGAAGATCAATCTTTGAAAAGAATTTGGCGCCTTGCAACTGGTCAAACAGGTCATCAATACATGGCAATGGGTACCTATTTTTGATGGTGACATGATTCAACTCCCGATAATCAATATAAAGTCGCATACTCCCATCTTTCTTTTTCACGAATAGAACAAGAGCACCCCAAGGAGAAGTACTAGGACGAATAAAGCCAATGTCTAACAATTCCTGCAGTTGGGTCTTTAACTCCTGAAGTTCAATAGGAGCCATTCGATATGGGGCTTTTGAAATGGGTTTTGTACCGGGTTCAAGGTCGATACAAAATTCAATTTCACGCTCTGGGGGTAGGCCAGGAATTTCTTCAGGGAATACGTCAGGAAATTCATTAACAATAGAAATATCATTCAAAACTGGCGTATTTTTGTTTAGATCTGTGACATGAGCAAAGAAAGCTTGACATCCGTTTTTCAATAAACGAATATCTTTATGGCTTGAGATGATAGTGATTGATTTTAATGGTTTGGTTGTTTGAATTCGCATAATAGGTTGATTAGGAATATGAAAGCTAGCAACCTTACGAAAATAATCAATTTTTGCATGATGAGTAGTTAACCAATCAATCCCTAGAATTACGTCAAATGCAAGTCTTTTCAATGAAATAAGATTGACAGGTAATGTGAGGGTACCGATTTAAACTAAACAAGACTTATAAACAGTGGATGTAATGAAGGTTTCTCCCAATGGAGTTTCAACAGATAAGTTAAATCCAATTTCTCCAGAGTCAAATTTAAGCGTTGAGTAAAGCGAGAGAAATAAAAGAATGGGAAGAACCTAGTATCAAATAAGGTATATACTTCGCTAGAGTTTATGATAAGCTTACATGTGATGACCTCGTTCGGGTTCCTTACTTTCTGGGAGGTCACGACAAACGCTCTCCCTTGAACCACCGATTTTGTCTTGTCTGGAACGGCCTTTGACGCCTCCATCCCAGCTAGACTTGTCTTCGATGCACGATAAAATTGGGCCAGATGACCTTCTCTTCCACAATTGTAACATGCTTTGGAAGGCATCGCGCAATTTGGACTGATGTATCCCTCCCCTCTACATTTGAAGCATATGATAGGTGGTCATTCTCCTTCCTTAACGACACCATCATTGTTGAATCTCCTCTTCTTGAAATTTCCATTCTTATTGTTTTGGCCATGATTACCACCGAAGTGGTTAATATTTCTGGCATGTTGATTCCCTCCACGCTTATTGTCACCGTTTACGATGGTTATTATCCTTGTATTATCATTTTGCCGGTGCTTTCTCTTTTGGTTGGGTTGACTCATTATCACGCTCAATAAGCGAGCCCTATTAACAACATCTGAAATACAAACACAGTTTATGAGAGATAAGATATTGGCGTATCTCGGGTTTGAACCTCTTAGAAACATTCGCATCATTCTCTCCCCATTATCCACCAAATGGGGATGGAAACCGGACAATTTCGGCAAACTTGGCTTCGTATTGCGACATGGTCATGTTGTTTTGTTCCAGTTTAATGAACTCTACCTCTTTTATGAGACGAATACTTTCGGGAAAGTACTTGTCGTTGAACAATTCTTGGAACTTCTCCCAAGTCATCTTCAGTGCGGCGAGTTGAGTCGCTTTTCTGATTCCCACCAAGAATCTCTGCCAGACGCATACATGAAGGTGGCAAAGGGAACCTTTTGCTCCTCGGAGCATCTCAAAAAATTAAATATTTTGTTGATCTGCTTTATCCATGTCTCCGCCTTAAGTGGCTTTGGCTCTCCAAAAAACTCTGGTGGTCCCAGCTCCTTGAATTGTTTGGCGGTGACCGTCCGAGAGTTGCCAGGGTTTCCACCTGCATTTTGGACAGGAGCCGTTCTCACCTGATGTTGCATGAATTACATGAAGCCTCGGAACATTCCATCATTCATCATTTGGTTAGTGTTATTGTTTGCCTGAGGATTGTCGCCTTCCTGATGCACATTATCCTGATTATTGATCTGTGGAGACTCAACGGTCTCTTGTGCTCCATTAATGTTCTCAACATTCTCAGATGTCATTTTCAAATACTGCCACAAAACAAGGGTTAATTAACATATCACATATTATCCCTATACTCTACCGAGCCAATTAAATACCAAATAAACTTAGGTAGGTCATACTAGCGAAGGAATTCCCCATCTCTCCCTCCTAGTTCTTGTCTCACATCTTAGCCAGGGATCATATCCCTAAGCTTTGATACCAATCAGTATCACCCAAAAAATAGGTATACATCACCCATCTTGAGTCGCCAAATACATGGTACAAAATTCAAATACAACTTAATTATATACAATTAATGTGTAAAATACGACAAAATACATCTTTGTGAGTTTTAATACAAATATTGTCTTCTAGACAATATCCACAATCGTAATAAGTAAATCATTGCATTTATTATCACACTATTTTATAGAATAGTGAGGACTACTAAGACACCATCTCATCCTCGATCACTCCATTCCCCGACTAATCCCAGGACTACGCTCTCATTTCAAGAGAAAACGGTGAAAAGAAAGGGTGAGCTCAACTAGCCCAAAGAAGAAATATTATGACTAAGATAATGCAGAATAAATTATCATTAGTCCTCAACAGTGTTAAACTGATAAAATACAATAAACATCAAGTTTAACTGTAGCAGAACATGCAATCAATTAAAAGAGTCAAGTAGAGAATAAAATCTACTATCTTTTATAATTTAAAAAGGTTTTTCATCACTTTTTATCGCTGAGACTCAGCTTAATAAATAATCCACATCATCCCTGCACTACGGCCAAGGATATTCATTAAGGTGACAACCATAAATTATCCATGCACTACGGGCCAAGGATATTCATGTATTCATCAATGGTCATGATCATGCCAACAACTGTCCATCAATGCACTACGGCCCAATGAGGACTTTTACCACATCATTTGTAACATTAAGGTCATGATTACACCGAATAATCCCTGGTCATAATCATACCAAATCCATCCATGCATTACAGACCACAGATGACTTTCAAAAAAAATATAAACATGAGGATGATGACAATGATATAAGAATTCAATAAAACAAGTTCAAGAATTAATTTATTCAGGAACTAATAACGTCTAAATTATCAACATGATACTTCTTTGTAAAGTAAAATTCAAGAATGCTCGGAAGAATATTTCCATGAAAAGATACTGGATGAAGCGCAGCCATTCGTGGGGCTCATAATAGAATAACTGTCGGATGAAGAAAACGACAAAGTTTGAGTTTTATAATTAACGTCGTAATTGTTACCGTTAACACTATTAGAATACCTGGTGGTTAAAATACAGTAATATGCGTGGTGGCACATGAAATACACCGGTACAAGCACAATATTATTGAATTATTGATTAAATGCGTGAGAAGGCGCTTACTCAATAATTATTACGATGAATTATTGTTCATTATTTTATTTTATTGATTCAATAATTCTTTGCGTTGATATTTATATTATTGTTGTTTCAATAATTATTCTTCGCACAGTATTTCCCATTATCGGATCAATAATTCATATTATTTGAATACTATTATTAGATAACATTATTGGCAATGTCTAGAAAGTTACATCAAGGAGAGGTTTGGTCACCTAATTGCGCGGCCAAAGAAGAAGAAATCCTTATTGGAAAGCCCCCTTTTCAGGAACCTATGCGGTTGTCATAATTGTGATTTCGTAATATTATTTGTGAATAATTAACTATTGATTTATATGATAAGAAAATATTTATTTGATGTGGATATAAATGATAGATTTATTTATGTGGTTATTAATGAAGGAATTAATGCTGAGGTGTTTTATCAGTATTTTGTTAGAATGGAGGTATTAAAAATCATCTGTTTATGGATTTTGGATATTTTATGTTGGGAATTTAGAAAAACTTTCTTCTATAAAATTGTAGAGAATTCGATTTCAGGCAGAATGGACATAAAATTTGTATTTTTCTGATAAAAGGGCTATTTTCTATGAATTACTGAAGTTTCAAAAAATAAAATGATTTTTATTAAATTATGGGTGGGACCCACATTTGTTTTAAAGCATGTGGGCTGCTGGAATTTTTGGTTCAATTGTGGTGGCTTGGTTGGTGGAGGATACGTAAGAGAAAAAATGAAAAAAAATAATATTCTATTATTTTAGTCTCCTTTGGCGTTCTAACATTTTCCTATAAATAAGCGCTTAGGTTAGAATTGAAAATTACATCAGAAACAAGTTTTCTTTCTCTCAAGATTCTCGAGCGTATTTTTGTGAGTATTTTGATACTTTGAGAGTTGCTATTCCGTGCAAGTTTCTATCGGCTTTATATCCAAAATGCAGTCAGAAGTACGGTTATTTTGAGGTAAGGGATATTATTTGATGTACTCGTAAGGGATATTATTTGTTGTACTCGTAAGGGATGTTATTTTCTTCGTAAATGATATTATTTTTTTTAATATCATTATGCCAAAATATTGGTGAACTTTTTAATCAAATTTAAAACTTTTTGTGTGGGGTTCTTATTCACGATACTAAAGACTATTCACGTATCAACACTATTCACGAATCTGACTAAGACTATTCAATAAAAATGAAAATTTTCCTTTTTAGCCAAGATGTCTATTTTGGCTACTATCTTTGATTGTATCCATGTTTTGATCGTTATTTTTGAATTTTGCTTCACAACTGATTATTATGAAGTATTATTGATCTTGGATAAACTGTTAAACGAATCCCTAATATTTGTCCTTCTATCTCACTAGATTCGTTCTCTAAAAATTTTTTCATCATCCACACTCCTTAATGATGATATTACTGAATATCTTTGGCCTATAGTGCAAAGATGAATGATTAATTGATGAATATCTTTGGTCCGTAGTGCAAAGATGAACAGGTGTTGAGATGAACATGACCAACTGGTGATACAAATGAATTATCTTTGGCCTGTAATGCAAAGATGAATATTTGATTAAAGATGTATATTGATTATTGTTACAGGGATAAAATATTGATGATGGACTTTTAAATCTTAGAAGATAGCATAACTCATTCTCTACGTGACTCTTTTAATAGATTGTTGTTTCCGCTGCAGAATATTGATCTAAAACTTGTTGTCTATTATATTATATCAGATTTTTTCCTGTTGAAGACTAATGATAATTTGTTATATATTATCTTAGTCATAATATTCTTTACTGGGCTAGTTGAGCTCACCCTTTTCCTTTTTGTTCCATTTTTCTTCTCAGGAGGTGAGAACATAGCAGGATCGAGTCGGGGTATGGAGTGATGGTTCTAGAAAGATGTTTTAGCTGTCCTCACTATTTCTGTAAAATAGTGTATGAATAATTATAATGAGGACTTATTTGGGTGTGGATATTGTCTAGAAGACAATATTTGTATTTAAACTCACAGTATGTATTGTCGTATTTTGCATGACAATTGTAATAATGAAGTTGTAGTTTGCTTTCTGTACCATGTATTTGGCGACTCAGAATGGGTGTTGTATACCTATTTTGGGGGCGTCACAGTTGGTATCAGAGCTTAGGGATATGGTCTCTGGCGGAGATCGGGGAATAGAACTAGGAGGGGAGAGATGAGTAAATCCTTCGCTAGTGTGTCCTATCTAAGCTTATTTGTTGGTTGGTCATAATATAAGAATATTATGTGATATGTTAATTTGTTTAATTAACCCTTTTTTTTGGCAGTATTTAAGAATGGCTGCTGAGAACGTTAACAATGGAGTGTATGAGACTGTGGAATAACCTTTAGTCACAAACTAGGAGAACGTGTAACACGAAGGCAATATTCCTCCTGTAAACAACACTACCGAGCAAACGATGAATGATGGAATGTTTAGGAGCTTTTTGTTGTTTATGCAAAATCAGACGAGGGAGACTCGTATACAAAATACGGGTGGAAGTGATGATAACGCCTTGATGCATCACAACCAAGCGATTCGAGGAGTTGGGACCACAGATTTACGGGAAAGCCCGATCCGATTAAAAGCGAAAACATGGGTCAAGGAAATTACCAAGATATTCGATGTCTTGGCGCATTTGAGGAATGAAGATTCCATTTGCCACCTTTATGTTCCGTGGTGAGGCAGATTACTGGTGGGAGTCTGTGAAGCGTACCAAGCCAGCCGCACTTAAGATGTCTTGGGAAAGATTTCAAAAACTGTTCAATGACAAGTACTTTCCAAAAAGTATTCGTCATATAAAGGAGGTAGAGTTTATTAGACTCGAACAGAACAATATGATGGTGTCTCAGTACGAGGCAAAATTCGCAGAGTTATCCAGGTTTGCACCTCATTTGGTGGAGAATGAGGAACGTATGACGTGGATGTTTCTGAGAGGTCTGAAACCCGATATACGTCAATATCTCATTTCTCATAAATTTTTCTCAGATTCGGATGTTGTCAGCGAGGCTCAATTATTAGAAGCGAGATAATGAGAATACTCAACTAAGGGACAACAACCGGTCATCTACAGGATGTGTGATCCATCGAAGCGATGATAACCCGGTGATGAGGAAGAATACGGATAAAAGCGGTAACCACTCGGGTGGTAATCGTGGCCATGATAATAGAAGAGGTGAGTCTAGTGGAAATTTCAAAAAGAGGAGATTCAATAATGACGGGAAGACATCAAGAAGAACACCAAAGATCATTTGTTGTTGGGGAGGAGAACGACCACCAGTCGTGTGTTATAAATGCGGGAAAGAGGGACATATCAGCCCAAACTGCCCACAAAAATCCAAGGTATGTTATAACTGTGGAAAGGAAGGACATATAACCCGAGAGTGTTCTATAGCAAAACCAAGTTCAGCGGGGATGGTGACTCCAAAAGCTGTCCCGGATAAGTCGAAATCAACGGTTCCTAGAAGAGCGTTTGTTATGACTGGCCAAAATGCGAGGCCCGAATGAGGTGATCACGGGTAAGCTAATCTTGAATACTTGCGAAGTTTATACCTTACTAGATACCGGTTCTACCCATTCTTTTATCTCTCCTGCTTGTGCTCAACGTTTAAACTTGACTACGGAGAAATTGGATTTTAACTTATCTGTTGAAACTCCGTTGGGTGAAACCTTCGTTACATCTACAGTTTATAAATCTTGCTTAATCCAAGTTGGCACTATCACATTACCTGTTGATCTTATCTCTTTAAAGATACTTGCTTTTGATGTGATTTTAGGAATTAATTGGTTAACCACTCATTATGCCAAAATTGATTATTTTCGTAAGGTTGTTATTTTCATATTCCTAACCAACCTGTCAAACGAATTCAAACAACTAAATCACTAAAATCAGTCACTGTCATATCAAGCCACAAAGCTATTCATTTATTGAAAAACGGATGTCAAGCTTTCTTGTCCCATGTTATGGATTTGAATAAAGACAAGACAGATTTGGATAATATTTCTGTTGTTAGAGAATTTCCTGATGTATTTCCTGAAGAACTTCCCGGTCTACCCCCAGAACGTGATGTTGAATTCTTTATTGACCTTGAACCGGGTACAAAGCCCATTTCTAAAACCCCATATCGAATGGCTCCTATTGAACTTCAGGAGTTAAAAGTCCAACTACAGGAGTTATTAGACATCGGTTTCATTCGTCCTAGTACATCTCCTTGGGGTGTTCCTATTTTATTCGTAAAGAAGAAAGATGGGAGTATGCGACTTTGTATTGATTATCGAGAATTAAACCATGTCACCATCAAGAATAGGTATCCCCTACTTCGCATTGATGACCTGTTCGACCAGTTGCAAGGAGCATAATTCTTTTCAAAGATCGATCTTCGTTCTGGATATCATCAGCTAAAGATTAAAACTGAGGATATTCCAAAGACTTCCTTCAGAACTTGGTATGGGCATTATGAATTCTTAGTCATGTCTTTTGGATTGACTAATGCTCCTGCTGCTTTCAGATGAACCGTGTATTCAAGAAATATTTGGATCAGTTCGTTGTTGTCTTTATTGATGACATCCTCATCTATTCCAAAAGCCGTGAAGATCATGATCACCATTTGAAGCTGATACTTGAAAGACTTCGTGAAAATAAGCTTTATGCCAAGCTGAAGAAATGCGAGTTCTGGCTTGAGGAAGTAGCATTCCTTGGGCACGTGGTGTCAAAACATGGAGTATCTGTTGACCCGGCGAAGATTGAAGCAATACAAAGTTGGGAGCAACCAGAAGTCGGTGGCCAGAAGTCGCGTAGCTTTCAGGCTTAATTTGGTTATTATTGGAGATTCGTGGAAGGATTTTTTCGAATCGCTACTCCGTTAACTCAGCTGACTAGGAAAGATACAAAATTCGTATGGAGCGAATAATATGAGAAGAGTTTCCAAGAGCTTAAGAGGAGACTCATTTTGGCACTATTACGTAATACCATCCGTGGTTGGATGGATTTGTTATCTGATGATGCTTTGAGCAAAGGGTTATGATGTGTTCTCGTGCAACATGGGAAAGTCATAGCCTATGCCTCGTGACAACTCAAAGAATATGAGAGGAATTATTCTACTCATGATCTAGAGTTGGTAGCAGTCGTTTTTGCGTTGAAGATATGGAGACACTACTTGTATGGGGAGAAAGTGGAGATTTATACGGACCATAAAAGCCTCAAATATTTCTTCACCCAAAAAGAACTCAATATGCGACAACAACGTTGGCTTGAGCTATTGAAAGATTACGATCACACTATTCAATATCATCCAGGAAAAGTGAACATAGTAGCTGACGCATTGAGTAGAAGATCATATGCGAGTACGAGTGCGATATTATCAACACAAAGGCCCATTTTGTATGACTTGCAAAGGATGGAGGTAGAATTAAAGACTCCAGGAACCCACGTGATGATGGCGAATATACGAGTAGAACCGACTTTAATCGATAAAGTTAAAGATGCTCAAGCTACGGACACAGGAAACGATGCGTATGAAGAAGAAAGTGCAAGAAGGTGCTATATCGGAAGCAAGAATCGATGAAGAAGGAATACTTCGAGTCAACTCTAGACTTTGTGTTCCTAACGATTCTGACTTGAAGCATAGAATCATGATGGAGGCACACAACACCCCATTTGCAATCCATCCTGGGAGTACCAAAATGTATCATGATATTCGGCACACATTTTGGTGGAACAATATAAAGAGAGAGATCGCGGAGTTTATCTCGAGATGTTTAATCTGTCAACGTGTAAAGGCGGAGCATCAAGTGCCAAAGGGTCCATTGCAACCACTTGAGATCCCGAAATGGAAGTGGGAACACATTACCATGGATTTCGTTACAGGTCTTCCCAAAGTTTCTCAAGGCATAGATGCAATTTGGGTTATTGTTAATAGATAAACCAAGTCCGCTCATTTTTTACCGATACGAGAAACTTATTCCCTTGAACGTCTTGCTCGTATGTACGTGAATGAGATTGTGAGATTGCATGGCATGCCAGTATCCATAGTTTCGGATCGTGACCCAAGATTCACTTCACGATTTTGGGTTAGCTTGTAAAAAGCTATGGGATTCAGTTCAGCATACCATCCTCAAACGGATGGACAATCAGAGAGGACTATTCAAACTCTTGAAGATCTATTAAGACTCTGTGTTCTAGACTTCAAAGGGAGTTGGGATAGGTACTTGCCACTGGTGGAATTCTCCTACAACAACAGTTATCAAGCAAGTATATGCATGGCTCCATTTGAGGCGTTGTATGGACGAAAGTGTCGTTCTCCAGTATGTTGGGACGAGGTGGGAGAAGCAACGTTATTGGGACCAGAATTAGTACGCATGACTACAGAAAAGATCCAAATGATTCGATAACGTATCTAAACCTCACAGGATCGACAAAAGAGTTATGCTGATCTTCATCGAAAGGACGTGGAATTTAATATTGGGGATCATGTATTATACGTATTGCTCCATGGAAGGGAGTTACAAGATTTGGAAAGAGAGGAAAGCTCAATCCAAGGTTTGTTGGTCCATTTGAGATTCTTGACCGAATAGGAAATGTGGCCTATAGACTCGCATTACCTCCAAACATGTCTCGTGTTCATAATATTTTCCATATATCTATGCTTCGTAAATATGTGAAAGACCCGAATGACATTATTGCATTAGAACCAAACCAGATAGCCGGAGATTTAACGTACGATGAGGTACCTGTTAAGATCTTGGATAGGAAAGAGCATGTCCTACGCACCAAGGTTATACCACAAGTTAAGGTTTTGTGGAGAAACCATGTTATTGAGGAAATGACCTAGGAGTTGGAATCGGAAATGAAAGCGAGGTACCCTCACCATTGAAACACCGAATGCGTACGCCAATTTCGAGGGACGAAATTTTATAAGGAGGGAGGTTGTAAGACCCCAACTTATTATAAATAAAATTGAATTTTCTCTATTCATTATTCTAAATTAATAAGGTGTTAATTTGATATAATGATTTGGTTATAGGTGAAATGTGCATTTTTGCAAAATAAGCAAGTGGTTATAAAATATTCATTTTTGTCGGAAAATATTCTTTTGGTCGTGGAATATTCTTTTTATCGGGGAATATTAAATGACAATTTATTGCAGCCCATTCGTGGGGCTCATAATGAATAACCGCTTCGGATGAAGAAAAGCGACAAAGTTTGAGTTTTATAATTAATTGGCGTAATTGTTAATAAGTAACACTTATTGGAATACCGGTGGTTAAAATACTGATGTCGCGTGGTGGTGGCGATGAAGACACTACGGTATTAGACAAATATTGTTGAATTATTGATTAAATGACGTGAGAAGGACTACTCAATAATTATTCTGAGAATTCTTGTTCATTATTTTATTTTATTGATTCGTTGATTTTTATATTATTGTTGTTTGATAATTGTCAACACATGAGTATTTTCCATTATCGGATCAATAATTCATATTATTTGAATAATATTATTAGATAACATTATTGGCAATGTCTAAAAAGTTCCGTCTAAGGAGAGGTTTGGTCACCTAATTGCGCGCCAGTAAGGAGAAATCCTTATAGGAAAGCCCCCTCTTTCCTAGGAACTGCCTGGTTGTCATAATTGTGATTCTGTAATATTATTTGTGAATAATTAATTGATTTATATGATAAGGAAATATTTATTTGATGTGGATATAAATGATATATTTATTTATGTGGTTATTAATGAAGGAATTAATGCTGAGGTATTTTATCAGTATTTTGTTGGAATGGAGGTATTAAAAATCATCCGTTTGTGGATTTCGGATATTTTCTGTTGGGAATTTAGAAAAACTTTCTTCTGTAAAGTTGTAGAGAATTCGTTTTCAGGCAGAATGGACATAAAATTCGTATTTTTTTGATAAACGGGCTAGTTTCTATGAATTACTGAAGTTTTAGAAAATAAAATAATTTTTATTAAATTATGAGTGGGACCCACATTTGTTTTAAAGCATGTGGGCTGCTGGAATTTTTGGTTCAATTGTGGTGGCTTAGTTGGTGGAGGATACGTAAGAGAAAAAATAAAAAAAAATAATATTCTATTATTTTAGTCACCTTTGGCGTTCTAACATTTTCCTATAAATAGACGCTTAGGTTAGAATTGAAAATCACACCAGAAACAAGTTTTCTTCCTCTCTAGATTCTCGAACGTATTTTTGTGAGTATTTTGATACTTTGAGAGTTGTTATTCCGTGCAAGTTTCTATCGGCTTTATATCCGAAATTCAGTCAGAAGTACAGTTATTTTGAGGTAAGGGATATTATTTATTGTACTCGTAAGGGATATTATTTGTTGTACTCGTAAGGGATGTTATTTTTTTCGTAAATGATATTATTTTTTTCAATATCATTATGCCAAAAAATTGGTGAACTTTTTAATCAAATTTAAAACTTTTTTTGTTTGGAGTTCTTATTCACGATATCACATGACTATTCACGATATCTGACATTTATTCACTTAATCACGACATTATTCATTTGAAAATTAAAAATTTCCTTTTATCCAAGATGTCTATTTTGGCTACTATCTTTGATTGTATCCATGTTTTGATCGTTATTTTTGAATTTTGCTTCACAACTGATTATTATGAAGTATTATTGATCTTGGATAAACTATTAAACGAATCCCTAATATTTGTCCTTCTATCTCACTAGATTTGTTCTCTAAATTATTTTTCATCATCCTCAGTCTTTAATGATGATATTACTGAATATCTTTGGCCTATAGTGCAACGATGAATGATTAACTGATGAATATCTTTGGCCTGTAGTAAAAGATGAACATGTGTTGAGATGAACATGACTAATTGGTGATCTAAAATGAATATCTTTGGCCCGTAGTGCAAAAAGATGAATATTTGATTAAAGATGTATATTGATTGTTGTTACTGAGGATAAAATATTGATGATGGACTTTTAAATCTTAGAATATAGTAGAACTCATTCTCTACGTGACTCTTCTAATGGATTGTTGTTTTCCAATCGCAGAATATTGATCTAAAACTTATTGCTCATTATATTATATCGATTTTTTCTGTTGAAGACTAATGATAATTTGTTGTATATTATCTTAGTCATAATATTCTTTTCTTTGGGCTAGTTGAGCTCACCCTTTTCTTTTTGTTCCATTTTTCTTCTCGGAGGTGAGAACATACTTGAGGATCGAGTCGGGGTATGGGTGATGGTTACAGAAAGATGTTTTTAATTGTCTTCACTATTTACGTAAAATAGTGTATGAATAATTATAATAAGGACTTATTTGGGTGTGGATATTTACAGAAGACAATATTTGTATTTAAACTCACAGTATGTATTGTCGTATTTTGCGATAATAATAATAATGAAGTAGTTTGCTTTACGCATTCATGTATTTTGGCAATTTCAGAATGGGTGTTGTATACCTATTTTGGGGGCATCACAGAATTCGTAAGAAATAATGAAGGAATGAACTTCTATTTATAGAAGAATGGATTCATATTAACTAATCCATGAGCCAATCAGGATCGATTTACTTTAATCGGACGATCCATATTTAAAGCAAATTTTTTAAATAAAATATAATATATTCTATTTATAATCTAATAAAACGAATAACTTTTAAAAAGATTTTACTACGCAAAACACTATATCGAAGACTATGCATAATAAAATATAATATAATCTAATTATTGTTTAATAAAAGCGAATAACTTTATAAAAGTATTACATTTTTTATATAAAAGATTTTATTATTAAAACAATAAAGCGAATAACTTTATAAAAGTATTTTGTTTTATATAAAAAGTTATTCTGTTTTATTACAATAATAATACGAATAAAACAAAACTTCATCATCATTATTATTATTCACACTATTAATCGACCAGGTCGTTCCCAAGAAAGAGGGGACTTTCCAATAAGAATTTCTCCCTATTAGCGCGCAATTAGGTGACCAAATATCTCCTTGGTAGAACTTCTTGACATCGTTAATAATGCAAATAATAATATTAACAACTTCGTCATCTCAATTATTGATTTGATAACATATAAAATATTGACAATAATTGAATCAAACCGGAGTGACTTCTCACATAAGCATTAATAATCAATACTGAGTGCGCGCTACTACGCAACCACGCCAGACATCATCATACACTTTACTACCTGAAAGTAGTTCAACAAAGATCAACCGGTAAAACTTCCGTAGTTATTTTCAATAAAATATTTTTGTCGTTTTTTCAATCAAATAATAATTACATTAATAGGGTCCATTAATGATTGTCGCCGTCGCACGAATATTTCTCGTTAAAAAAATAATCCCCACCAATCGAATATTATATAACAACTTGCGTAATTTGCAAAATTTATAAATATTACCCACAACTATAACATTATATCAAATCTATTCTATAATATTTAAAAATAATATTTATAGTTAGGGTCTTACATAAGTACTCAATATCTTTATGTAGAGCATAACTGTATACATATAAAATGTTAAATATTATTAAATAATTATAAAAAATATATCTTCGCAAACATAAAAATGAGAAATAAACTCTTATGCGTTTCAAAATTATTTTGAAATTAGAGACACATTTGTGAAACTACGACTTTTAAGTATTATTTTATATTCTCGAATATAGCCTTAGTATTAGTGAGAAATTCGGTTTTGATGGTGTGATATTAAAATGATAGTAATTTTTTTTATAAATTAAGAATATCATGTCATTTTATAGTTCTTAAAATAAAAATGTATCTTTAATTTTGGAACAAACTAAAAAATATATCTCTAATTTTGGAACAAAGGAAGTATTTATTTGCAAATTCCTTATGATTATTTATACTAATTAATTATCATTATAAATTATTGTAACTCATTATTAATCTCTTATTTAATTTATGTACTATATTTTGTTAGTTTCAAAGTTATTTAATGACTAATTATAAATTTAAACACATATTTGATATTATATAATTTACCGTTTAAACATCAAATAGTTTTAAAATGATTTCAAATAATTCATAAAATCAAATATTTGACTAATCATATAGTACAATAATTTTCGTAATATTAAATTAGTACAAAAGTTATATTTTATAAATCATTATTGGAAACAAATGCACAAAAAGGAAAATATTTTTACAAATAATTAGTATGTTTTATGAAAATAACAATTGAAAAATTATACATGTATATGAAAATTGGACACAAATACTTTATAATTTTATTTATTTATATTTTTATCTTATGATAAAATTGTAAAAAACTGGTATATGTTACCTAAATATAATATTTTAATTGTTTTGCAGAGATCCGCCAACCTAACAAACGTGTCGCCTGGTATTTTGTTATGCCAACGTAGGTAATTTTGTCTTGAAGAAGAAAAGGCTTTGTTTCTAAAACTCAGCAAACCACATTTGCCTTATTTTCTTGTTACACCTCTCCTTTTCTTTCTCTCTTTCTTCTCTGCTCTTAGAATCACGGTATTGGGTATTTTCTTCATTTCTCTCCTCTCAATTTGCAGACCTCCATTTTTAAACTCCACTCTTTTGCTTTGTTTGTGGGTTTTTGATTTTAGAAACACCAAGAACGAATTGGGTATTAGTAATTTCTAGTCTTTTCCCAAAAAAATTGGGGTTTGAGCAATCAAATTCCATCATGTTAGTTGGTGACTTTGTGAAATTTTCTTCTGGGTTGTTGATTATGTGGCTGAAACCGATTGAATTTAGCTGACCCCACTTGGGACAGGAAGTGATAATCATATCATATCTGTGAGCCCGTCCCTTTTATTTTATTATTATTTTCTATTTTGTCGGGATAACTGCTGTTGAGCTGTGGATTTTGTTGATTTTATGCTCTGCTGTCCTACTTTTATCTCTGCTGAACTTGCGTTGAAGGTCAAGTTATTGGGGTGACACTGAATTTGGATAATAAGGTTTTTTTATATTTTTCTTGAATAAGTGTAGGGGTTTTAGTATTTGTTTATTATCTGTTGTAATTTGTGTATGAGTTTGTGAATTTGAATTTAGAAAGAAAGAGGCTGGTGAATACTCAGCTTTGAATGGCAAGTGAGGTAGAAATTAATGAAAATGGAGATACCAAAGGTAGCATGTGGGATTTGGACCAGAAGCTTGATCAGCCCATGGATGAGGAAGCTGGAAGACTTAAAAATATGTATAGAGAAAAAGTAAAATGCAATTTCTCTTTCTCATTCTCATTCAATCTCTCTTTTAGTCTTGCATATATTCTTGCCTTTTGTGTTCTGGGAACTGTAATTAGTATATAGGTATTATTTTCTATTTTACATCCTGATGTTTGACTACCTGGAGCTGAATCTATGAAAAGGTTATTATTTTAATATTAATTTTTAAAAATATTTTTTTTCCAAATCTTACTTTAGGGGCTTCATGTTCATAATGATTATCTGGCACCCAGTTTATTTATTTATATGAGTGTGTATTTTAGGAATAATGTGTTCAAGAATAATTGAAGTGAAAGTATAGTGAAGGAATCTTCGAATGCATCTGTCTGAATTATGTCTCTCCAAGGATTTAGAATTTGTTTATGCTGCTTGATGTGATTGTATAATGTTAGAATTGCTTAACTCAGTTTTTTGTTTGCAAATTGGATAGTAGCGTTAAGTTTCATTACTATCCCTTTAAAATATGTGGGTTATAATTAAGCATGTAGGGGATGGTGAGGCTATTACATTTAATGGAAACTGTTTTAAGTTAAATATCATTTGATTGCTCAATTTTGTTTTGTGCAGAAATTCTCAGCTTTATTGCTTTTGCGGCTTGCGTTCCAGAGTCTTGGAGTGGTCTACGGAGACTTGGGAACTTCTCCTTTGTATGTATTTTACAATACCTTTCCTCATGGAATCAAGCATCCAGAGGATGTCATTGGTGCGCTGTCATTAATTATATACTCCCTCACGCTTATCCCGCTCTTGAAGTATGTTTTCATAGTGTGCCGGGCGAATGACAATGGTCAAGGTAAGCAGACATTGACATATGTCTTTGTTACTAGAATATAGATGCATTTTGTCCTTATGTTCTTTTCTAGTCCTAGTATTAGCGCAATACAAAGGGGCTTTCCACCCAACTCCTCTTCCCTCCCAATCTGTAGAATCCCCAAATCAAGTGAAGGTGGGATCTGGGTCTCCATCAATACTACTCCATAGACTTTAACACCAATTCAGTTAAATAGCACATTAAAAATAGATATTAAACACAGTCGTAGACAGCTTTTTATTTAAGTTATGATCTGTCTTTTCATTAGCCGGAGAAGTATATTTGTGCAGGATTTTATAATGAAGAATATATATATATATATATATATATATATATATATATATATATAGTATGCATAAAATTTATTTATTTTTTCTTGGGGAGTGCTTGGCAAGCTTCCTTCATACGTCCACCTCAAATATAATTCAGCTGTTGACTAGTGGGTAGGGTACACTCAACGCAAGTAAAAGCTAGTTGATGACTAAGTACTCGGTAGATAAATTTAACTGTGATAAGTTAACATCCTGTAAAGCAACTTGACCTGAACTTTAGAACCACGATCAGATCATACGTATATCAAAGGACAAATTCTTATTGGTAATAGAGGGAGCCAGGGGTAGTTAATTGTAGTAGTTTTAACAGGTTGAAAGAAAGGAAAAAGAGTAACAGTTAGACATCTGGTAACAGAAGAATAGCAAAATACATATATACTCTATTAACAAAGACATATTCGATAATAAATTATGACTTCAGTTTCTAGAGACATCTGCATATTATATTATTTACAAAGATTTTATTGAGGGCTTAATCATTGGGAAGTACATAAAAAGTCAGAATTTCAGGCAATTTTAGATTCCAAGGCTGCAGCAAGAATCAATTGTCCTGACAGATTATTTAATGATCCCCACTTTTAACTTTGGTATAGAAGAGTCGTTTCCATAATGGCCAAGGATGGTGATTACAAAGCATCACAACTTTAGGATCTCACATTTGCTTCTTTAACAACTTTAGTATCTGAGGAGGTTGTGTTTGTGTGTGTTTTTTTATCATTTGGACCAAGAGAAATGGCAGAATTTTTTCTGGTTCCTATCCCCCTCCTAAGTGCTATAGGAGAGAGTGTCTTTTTTGGCTTCTTTATGGGCATCGGCAGTGAAGGCATTCCAAGGTTAGGAATCTCTGAGTGTCTTTTTTGGCTTCTTTATGGGCATCTGCAGTGAAGGCATTCCAAGGGAGGTATCTCTGATTTTTGTGGGATGTGGTGGCCTGTCCTTTGTTAAGGATACGTATTTTCATATCATTATTGTTTTATTTGGATGGACTTCCTGTCCTCCATTGAATTTGTCTCTTCTTAATAAATTTTTCTTTTATCTAAAAGAAAAGAGAAAAAGAAAGAAGAAGATTTATTGTTGCATGCGTTTCAGTCTATTCAATTAAAAAATTACAGAAAGCGTATGCTAGTGGATCAGTTGAACAGTATATAACATCAGATGTTGAGTGTATATATGGTAACAAGTAAGAGTTGCGTCGGAGAGGGGATTTGAGAAGAAAGACGGAGTCTTCAGATGTTGCTTGACGGAAGTTCTAAAGGATTTCACACGTTTGTTGAGGTTACAAAACAACTGAATGGCCGAAACTGAAATTAATTAATTGAGGTCATTTTAGTAACATTATTCCTTGAAAATAATCGATAATATGGATTCACAAAGATGAACTGCATAAAATTAATTGTGGAATCGTGTAAATAAGTTGAGTTGAATTAATGTTGAGGGAGATACTGCATTATCTGTTTCTAGTAGCCATATCCTGATTTTTCTTCAAGAATAACCGTCACACCATGACAATTGTTTCCTAGATGACGTGACATAGGGATAGAAAGAGAAAGCTGTTGAAGGAGACAATCATGCTGTCATGCAAAGGAATGTAGCGCATCAAGTTTCATGTTCACAAAGGAACTAAAATTGTTGTTGACACCATTGGTTTCGGTCCATCTACTATGTTTGTCCTTCAAAGTTCAAATATGTGTGTAACTTAAAAAAGGTGAACTCACAGTTCAAAGAATTAATTTGACAAACTAGAAGACATGACATAGATGTAAATAGAAAGAAAAATGGTTAACGGAATGGTGCACTTGCAAAACAATGCTCATGCACAGGAATGTGATTCATCAGGCTTTCATGTCCTTGAAGGACCTAAAATAATTATTGATTTCATGGGTTTGTTCCATCTCCTATTTGTCTTTCAAACACGGGTATATCTTCAAAATGG
This sequence comes from Panax quinquefolius, assembly GCA_020205615.1. Lineage (NCBI taxonomy): Eukaryota > Viridiplantae > Streptophyta > Magnoliopsida > Apiales > Araliaceae > Panax > Panax quinquefolius. The sequence goes on from CM035163.1 coordinate 25,536,304, forward strand.
TAAAATCAAGGTGCGAATGATTTATTTTATTTGGATCCTTTTTATCGAAATTTGAAAAGCTTAGAAATTTAAAATGATTGGTGCTATAGTTTTATGTTGGGTCCTTAAAATTCTGTGCAAATTATTATGGGTCATTAGGACCCATCGAGGATACGAATAATCTCTAGAGTTTCACTGCCATATCAATTTGATAGATGAGCTTATTCTTTGACGTTAATAATAAACAATAAACCTAGCTTCTTTTTTGTGCAGGTGGAACCTTCGCTCTTTACTCACTACTACGTCGACATGCAAAAGTAAACACAATTCCCAACCAGCACCGGACTGATGAGGAGTTGACAACTTACAGTCGTAGCACTTTTCATGAGAATTCATTAGCTGCAAATACAAAGAGATGGCTGGAGGCACATTCATTTAGAAAGAATGCACTTCTTCTACTTGTCCTTGTTGGCACTTGCATGGTGATAGGCGATGGAATTCTCACTCCAGCTATATCAGGTATGTCTTGGTTTATTATGCTGTTTTTTGGTAAGATTGATTTCTTCATGCTTGAACTATTTGGAGCTCCTTTGATATCTGCATATAGATATGTATTCTGTCTACTTCCAGACAAGTTTCTAAAATCTATTTACATAGTGTATGTAGGCCTGTATATGTGAATATACAAATTTGTATGATTGTCTTAAAAGTCTCGAGAACCATGACAGAAGTATGATAAAGTAGAGCTGCAGAGATTGAACTTATTGGTGGGTGCATCCACTTGATTGACCCTATACGGAAGATTATTAAGTTCATAATTGTTTAGACTCTTCTCTTCATTCTAATCACACGCATTAATATTATTTTTCTTAGTATATAAATAGTCTATCTACTCGGGGAAAAAGTATATAGAAACTGTCAAAGAGGGTGAAAAACCCATGTCGGTCACTGTATACCAAAAAGGAGACAAGAAAAATGAAGACATCTACTCTTGAAAAATTATACTCAATGATTCACGATACTACTCTTGAAACAAATGAAGCTTATTGCAGGAAGCTCCATCTTTAAAGCACCTCCTATTCCTCTCCCACCATAAAGGAGCTTCTAATTTTTCTCAACACTCTTCCCAACCTGGGATCCTCCCTCTTCCGTTATACTTTAGAGCTTATAGCATAATTTGCTAACTCAGCATACGCTGAAAAGGACAAAAAAGACAGCATTCCTGTCCTTTCTCATATCACATTCAATATGAGGATGGTCATGAATGGGGCTAATAAGAATTCATTACTAAGGTGTGGGATTTCTTCAAGTGTAGTTATGTTTGGCCACAGAGTTTTCTTTTGGACAGACTTCTTGTGTATTGATATCCCCTCGAGGATCCGTGATCTATAGTGTTTACCTGTCGGTGGAAGAGGTAGCACTGTGAAACATGTGGCTCCCTTTCCAAAATCCAAGGGTTAGAGGACAATTGAAGGATTTAGAATTGAAGTTGGTGAATTCAGTTTTGGTTTGCTTGTTGAGGCAGGCCTTCCAAACAATCGGGATGGTGCTTTGAGCTGAAAACACCTTTTGACAGTGGTAAGTTGTTTATGTGATTCTATGAAGCATGGATTCCGCTGAAACTGGAGAAAGGATTTGGGGGTATTCGTGGTTGCATGGATTTGTGGAGGTGATTTGTTCAAAGGTGAAGGTTAGAAATTTTACCAAAAGTAGCAGCTCGGTTAATGAAATTGAAGTGCCCTTATTGCATGAATCTAACCTCTGGTTCTGGCTTTCTGGGCAACGTGACTGATTAACCAAGGCTCTCCCTCTACTCCTTCCTCTAACTAAGAAACCCTCCTTTTCAGGCAACTGTAACTCCTCTCGCACACAGGTTTATCTTTTATCCTTTCTTCTTCGGCCTTCTTCTTTCTTCTTCTCTCTTTATCAAATATCTAATATACAAAGACCATTTTCTTCTCTAGCAGCGTACCAAGCACAAAGAATGTTCGGGTTTTGATCTAGGAAAATGGAAGAATCTCTTGGGTCGAGGAAGAAATTTCTTGTCTACACCCTGTGGTGTATTTTAAGCCCAAAGTGTCATTTCGATCCACTCTTTTATTTAAGCTGGACCGGCTGAGGTCTGAGGGTCTCGTTACTAGTCCATTTGCATAAAAGTGTAACCAAATGGGATGAATTGTTATTTGGAGAAAATGAAATTGAATGCAATAGAATAGATAACAAGTTGAGTATATCATTTTATTTTTCAAAATCTCAAAATAACTTACATTTGAATAACTATAAAATTATATGTAAATAACTTACATTGTCTCTATTATATTTATATGTAAATATAAATTTATTTAATATTTAAATATATATGCAGAATATGCGAATCCCCATTTTATCATATTTGTCATACCCTAAAACCCCTTATGGCGAACCAGAATATCTGAATGCTTGTTTCTTAGGTCGCATCTAGGATACAATAAACCCCAACTCTTTATAGCTGGGAAACCAAATTTAAAAGAGGATACAAATCCTAATATAAATATAAATAATCTGCTACTTTAATTAAAGGATATACATTAATTACAGTATATTTTATCTCTAAATAACAATACATAACTAATAATTTCTTAATTCTCTTGTTCGGATCCTCTTCAAATTTACTTGTGCCTTCTGTCAATCTAATCATGAATTTCAGGTTCAAAATCATGGACCCAGAACTTAGCAAACAAATTTCATGGGGTCACTTGACTCGGCCGAGTCTGTGTTCTTTCTAAAGTGTATGTCGTATCATGACCATTCAGTTAAATCAATACAGATAGGGATGATCTCTTGTACTTTATTGATATCTGCCCCTTCACGTCTTTAGTATTCTGTTAGTGTTTAGTCTTTATCTTCCAACTCTACTATAAGATGCTTAAGATAAAGTTATGTTTTTTTCAGTTCTTTCAGCTTCTGGAGGGATTAAGGTGGACCACCCCAAGATGAGTAATGGTACATCTTCTTTAAGTTCTTGTTTCTTCTTGATTCTTATGCATGTATGTTCTTTCTAATAAAAGTTAATAAATAAAAACTGTAACGACTTAATTCTTTGGTTTATCTTGCTGCTAACTTCAGATTTATCAATGCAGCATTAAGTTTCTGGTTTTTGTTGCAGATGTTGTTGTACTTGTGGCTGTCGTTATACTAGTTGGCTTGTTTAGCATGCAACACTATGGGACAGATAAAGTTGGGTGGCTATTTGCGCCAATTGTACTGCTTTGGTTTCTTTTAATCGGAGGCATTGGCATATATAACATTTGCAAACATGACCACAGTGTTCTGAAGGCTTTCTCACCTATTTACATATTTCGGTATTTTAGAAGGGGAGGAAAAGCTGGTTGGACCTCCCTTGGTGGGATCATGCTCAGCATCACAGGTTTTCTCTTACTTATCATTTTCCTGTGTAGTGTTCACGCTCATTTTAACATGGAATAAATAATGTAAAAGGATGGTGTGATATATACTCTGGTATTAGGTAAAGAAGGGTTGTGCTGATATTCTGGTTGCTGCTCACAATTGCAGGTACAGAGGCGCTTTTTGCTGACCTTGCCCACTTTCCAGTTTCAACTGTACAGCTTGCTTTCACAGTAGTCGTGTTTCCTTGCCTTCTGTTAGCCTACTCTGGACAAGCAGCATATCTCATGAAAAACAACGAACATGTGGTTGATGCGTTTTATCATTCTATTCCAGGTTAAGTCTTATCTTCATGTTGAACTTTCCAAATAAGATAAATATTTTTGATGATCTTGAATATTTTAACAATAAACTAAGCAGGATAATAAGTTGAACTATCTGGTTAAAGTTTGGTTACAAAACAATAAAATGTTGTAGAAATACTTTAATTAGTAAAAACGTATTATAGCTGCATCTTCATTGACCGTAAGAGTGAAAAGTGGTAATTTATACTCCCTCTGCTCCACTTAAGGTTAAAGAGTTCTATTTTTCAATTTATTTTGTTCCAAAAAAAAGGAGTCCCATTTATTTTGATGATAGTATAAATGAGACAATATCCACAAGTTTACCATCACAATTCCATTATCATGCCATCATTATTAAATTAAACACTCAATAAATTAGGGTAAACATGGAACAAAAGATATGCCTAGGATTTGGAAATTTTGCAAATGGGACTCTGTTTGTCGAGTGTAGGGGGTAAAATTATAACTATAAAACTCTTTTTTATACCAAACTGACCAAAATGGTGAGTCAAAAGTTATGATGTCTAATGGAGATAAATTCTTAATTATGCAGACAGTATGTACTGGCCAATGTTTATAATTGCTACTTTAGCTGCTATTGTTGCAAGTCAGGCCACCATATCGGCTACTTTCTCAATAATCAAGCAGGCCCTTGCACTTGGCTGTTTTCCTAGAGTCAAGGTTGTACATACCTCAAAGAAGTTTCTTGGACAGATTTATATTCCAGATATTAATTGGATCCTTATGCTTCTTTGCATTGCTGTGACTGCTGGATTCCAGAATCAAAGCCAAATTGGCAATGCCTATGGTGAGTGCATCATCTAGGAAATTTAGTCGGCTAATTTAGTTAATCTGCTTTTATATTAAAAATACAGGTTCTGGGAAAAGATAATAAGTAATTTGTGTAAACATGAGGCACTCTTTCTGGAATATCGTTCTACACGGGATATTTGTTAGTCAGCATTTATATTGAATCTCCTTTCCCTCGGCATTTACCAACTGGCTGATAAGCTAGGCATCTATAAGATATGATCTCTAGAGTTATTGGAACTAGGAATGAAGGATCAGAAGTCAAGTGAAGATTATTATAACATGAACACCTTGAATCCACCAATACTCCATTGTGATGAAGCTATCTGCTGCTATCTTGATGCCTTCAAACATTGAGATATGCTTGTTAAATTTGGATCAACTAATTGTTATAATCTTATCAAAGAGAAGTGGGGTGTGGGAGGGAGAAACTTTTAGATGGAGTAGAGTTCGAATACTTGAACTTATGCGTGTTAAGATGTTGACTTATAACAAAAAATGATTACGAGATTTCTGGAGAACATATAGGAATTATTGATTGGAAGTAATTGTGAACTTTGATGTCCTGGAAAAATATATCCGAAAAAGCTTTACTAATTAGAGGATGAATAAGGAGAATTGAGATAGGTTTTAGGTTATAAAATGGGGAGCACTATTTTCACATGCGTTTTTGATATTTTCACATAGTTCCTTCTCACATGAAGGTGGGACCCACTGTATGCTCATGTGAGAGAGGACCATGTGGAAATATCAATTCCTATAAAATTTGGTCAATATGTGCATATTAATCGGTATTATCTGGTGATTGCTTTGAATCAGTTGAATAGGGATGCAACAAATGTTTAACTTGTCCAAACTCGTTGGCTCATCCATTTAAAACTCTCTTTCCATTAAATATGACTCCATGCTAAGATTCTCCCAAAATTAAATGTAATTACATCCCTTCTTCTCTCAACAGGAACGGCAGTTGTTATCGTCATGCTGGCAACCACATTTCTCATGACCTTAATCATGTTATTAGTTTGGCGCTGCCACTGGATTCTTGTCCTCGTCTTCACATTCTTATCCCTGCTGGTTGAGTTAACCTACTTCTCTGCTGTACTTTTTAAAGTCGATCAGGGCGGTTGGGTTCCACTCGTGATCTCAGCAGCCTTTCTTGTAATCATGTGGGTTTGGCATTATGGTACAGTGAAGCGTTACGAATTTGAGATGCACAGTAAAGTCTCAGTAGGATGGATCCTTGGCCTTGGTCCCAGTTTAGGACTGGTCCGTGTCCCCGGCATTGGACTTGTATACACAGAGCTAGCTAGTGGGGTGCCTCGCATTTTTTCACATTTCATCACAAACTTGCCAGCAATCCATTCTGTAGTCGTATTTGTCTGTGTGAAGTACCTCCCAGTATACACAGTCCCCGAAGACGAGCGATTTCTTGTAAAACGGATTGGTCCCAAAAAATTTCACATGTTTCGCTGCGTTGCAAGATACGGATACAAGGACCTCCACAAGAAGGATGACGAGTTTGAAAGAAAGCTCTTTGATAACCTTTTTATGTTTGTTCGGCTAGAGTCTATGATGGAAGGATGTTCCGACTCCGATGAGTATAGCTTATACGGGCAGCAACCTCAACAGTCAAGAGACTTACTGTTGGGAGATAATGCCAACACAATTACTTCCACTATTGACTTCACAATTTCGTCGGTAGACTCAATTATGCCAGTTAAATCTCCGGTCCACGCTTACAACACGGGCTTGTCATCTGGGCAAGTGAGCAGTCAGACGGAGGTCAGTGAAATGGAGTTTCTTAGTGGCTGTAGATCTGCAGGGGTGGTGCACATACTTGGGAACACAGTGGTGAGAGCCAGGAGGGATGCTAGGATACACAAAAAAATAGCTATTGATTACATATATGCTTTTCTAAGAAAGATATGTAGGGAGAATAGTGTGATATTTAATGTTCCTCATGAGAGTCTTTTGAATGTAGGACAGATTTTCTATGTATGAAATTCTTTGATAGTTTATAAATAACAGCAATTTGTTTATAGGATTATAAATTATCATTATATTTTCCGAGGTCCTATATTTTGTTGGATCTTCAAGCATTTGCTAGCGAAAATAAAAGCCAGAACATTCTGCAGCTTCCTGTGTTATGGCTGCTTCCAACTTATTAAAATTACATGTCCCTCTCTGGGTGTGTTTTGCTGCTACATGTCCCTCTATGTTTGTTGTTTTGCTCTCTTTCTCTCTCTCTCTCCCTTCGCCATGCTTATTTTTCTTGTTTTAATAGTGTAATGTTCTTGATTTTGTTTTTATCATTCCCTTAATGTAATAACCCGTTTTATTTTATTTTAACTAAATTTATCCCATCAGCAATTAATCATTATGGAGTAGTAGTGTCAAGTAAGTCACAAATTGAGGTGGAGCAAATGCTAGGGTAGTCCACCTTCAAACGTAAAAACATAATTTGGATCATTGGGAATCCAGTTCTTTCTGTTTTCCTTTTTGACTGAATAAAGTTTATTGTCTTCTATTTAATAAGCTTGTTTTGCTTTTTGATCTCATATATGAAGTTCTTTTGATGATATGGAACTTTTGTCACTTGATGGTCATTCTAAAATTATATTATGGATATAAGAAACTATCCCAATTTATAAAAAGAATTGGTGAATTGACTCAAACGTTGATTAAAAAAAGAAAGAATGATGTGTATCTTCAAGTCTATTTATTATTAAAATTGGTTCTATTTTTGCCTATTGCTACTGTAACTAATGAAAGGACATTTTCAGCCATAAATATTGAATAAACTCCGTAACCAAATGGGAGATGAATAGATGACGGACTATTTAGTAACATACATTGAGCGTAATATTTTTATAACAATTAAAGATGAGGTTATCATGCAACAATTTCAAACAATAAAACCTCGAAAAATATTATTGTAACCAATATTTAAAGATTATTTAGTTTTGTGATTTATTTTATTAATTTTTTATTCTTAAGAAAATATTTTTTTGAATTTAACCTCACTAAACTTTCAGGCAGATCCACCCCGTCTCTTTTTTTTTATTCCTTTTCTTTTTCTTATTTAGATAGGATAATCCAAAAGTCTAAAATTTTTCAACTTTATTAGCATATTAATTCACAATTTTAATAGTATATATATATATATGTATATATATATATATATTGAATAGAAAAAATACGTATTGTTGTCTGTTTTATATACTAATAATACGCACAAGTGCACACGATCAATCAAATAATATAAAAGTAAATAAGAGTGTCGAACCCACGGAGAACAGTTACTAACAATTACTCTAATTGCCAAGAATTTACCAATTTAACTCTACTTAAACGGTCAAATTAATTAATTTTGAAAATTGATTTAAATAAAAATAAAACTAAATTAATTAACAATAATTGGTCACCAAATGATAAAGACATAGGGATACAATTTCCCTAATTATTTTGCAATAATATTGTAAGACACCGAATTTTATAAAATAAAAGTATTCAATTTTCTTATAATTGTTATTCTATTTAGTAAATGGTTAAATTGATAAAAGCTTAAAGTTAAGGGTGATATTTAAATTTTTTGCAAAGTAAGCAAGTTGATATAAAATATTCGTTGTGTCGGGGAATATTCGTTTGGTCGGGAATATTTTTTTTGTCGGAGAATATCCGTACGACTACACAATCATTGGTGGACCCCACAATGAAATAACTGTGGGATATAGAAAGTGACAAAAATAACGGCAAAAGTTTTTCCGTTAACTGTTGAAATATCCGGTGATAAAAATACGATGTCTGGCGTGGTTGCGATGGCGTCTGGTATTGCTTTCAAGTATCTCTGATTATTATTGCTTACGTAAGAAGCCACTCAGTTTATTCAATTATTGCAACAGTAATTGATGCATAGTATCTCATATTATTGATTCAATTATTGTCACAATATCATCTGCACAATATTTTATATTATTAAATCAATAGTTGAGAAAACATATTTATTCATATGATTATTTATATTATTGACCGTATACTGAAAGTTACATCGAGGAAAGGATTTGGTCACCTAATCAATTGCTGGCAATAAGAAAGAAATCTTTATCGGAAATTCCCTTCTTACCTGGGAATGATCTAGTTGTCAATATTGTAAGTTATAATATTAATGATGAATAATTGTTAATAGATTAAAAATGTGTTTATTAAAGATAAATGATTTGTGGTAAATATTTTTTTTTTATATAAATATAGGGATTTGTTATGAGACTTTTGTTATAAGTTTGACTTAGTATTCCATGGGAAGATTAACTAATTTTATGGACCGTCGGTGGTGGTTTTAATAGTAAATCAATTTGGACCGTCGATGGTGGTTTTAATAGTAAATCAATCTGGACCATCGGTGGTGATTTTAAAAGTAAATCAATCTGAATTTATCGGTAGTTGTTTTAAAAAGTAAATCAATTTGGATGAGTCGGTTTGTGGTTTTAATAGTAATCAATATGGATAATCCATTCTAATAGTAAATCAATCGGATCGATTCGTGAATCGATTACTATTTAGTCCATTCTCTTATAAATAGAAGCTTAATCTTTATAAGAAAAAGCTTAATCCCAAGCGGAATGTTAAAATGGGACTAAACTTTATTCGATTCGAAAATAGATTATTTAAAGCGAAAATATCAAATCGAGAAATTGATTACCGTATATATTAGCGTCGAAGATAAGATCCGTCGAAAAAATAAATCGAATTTATATTCTCTTGACGAAATTATCTCGACGGATTTTAAATCGAACATAAACTATCTTCGACTAAATATATAGGACGAAACTTTCCGTCGAGTATAATATACCCCCCTCGGAATTATCCTATTTCAGACTAAAAATTAAAATAATCTAATATTTATTAAAAATGACTAATTATTAACTCTGACGAAATTTAAATCGGAGATAACATAATTAAAACGGACATGTTAAAATCGGAGTTAAATAATTTACGAGTGAAAATTAGAATATTTCGGTATTTATTAAAAATTGGTTATTTGTTAAATCAGGGAAGTTAAAATCGAAAATACCTTATTAAAGTGAATTAACTATTTTTTAAAATCTGATTTTAAAGGTTCGGTTTCTAGGTGTTTAAACTCATTAATGTACAGTAACTTTGTCACTGACCCAATACACGATAATATAAACTGTATCTCACATTCAAATATGCAACGTAGCACTAAAGCGTAATCTTGATTCATTCACATTCACATTCACATTCAAATATCCACCAAAAGCGTATTATAAGCTAATGTTCCATAAATATAAGCTAACAATTACAAATATAAGCTAATGTTCCATAAATGATAAACAATATAATTTACAATACTTATCTGAACCTAATTAGATACTACAATATATACAAATGTTCTATAATAACATGAATACAAATGAACTATAAACTAGTAAAAGCATCATCATCGGGTGGAGGTGAGCAATATTTGCTACGGTGTATGAAAATCGTCGTCGTCGCTTGCTTTCAAATCATCGCTTGAATTATTACGCCATCGCCACTTGTTGATAGAATCAAAATATAAATCATTAATCCAGTATATATATATATATATATATATATATATATATATATGTGTGTGTGTGTGAGAGAGAGAGAGAGAGAGAGAATTAACAAACTAGCCTTAATTAAAAAAAACATAAACAATAAGAATACCTGAGTAGGTGGGGGCGGACGAAAAGCCTCCTCCAAGATGGTAATCACCATCCGGAGCATCTCGGCACTCCAAGCGTCGAACTACTCTCGTGGTAACCCCGTACTCTCTGCAGAGGCCCCCACTATAATATCCTGAGGAATCTGGTGAAGATGAGGCTGGAAAGCTGACGATTGATGCCAAAAATAGGATCGATGCGGAACCTATTCGACCACACCCCATTATCACCCGTAGAAAGATATCATCATCCAAGCCCGGTGCCGTATGATATGGTCCGAACATGTGCTCTCGAACGCTGGCTGGAGCCTATAAAGGGATACAAATTCAATTAACAATAATAATTTATAAAATGTGATAAATTCGGATAATTTTGTGAAACATAATAAAATATTACCTCCAAAAAATGTATATGCGGTATCCTCGGCGGATGACACTCGATATCGTGATGCATTGCTAGTAGGGGATCTAAGACGCGACCCATAATCTCGAGGTCCTTATCGATCTAATCTGATATCGGGAAGATGGGTGGCGAGAATTTAATGACTCAGAACCCTCTAATAGCCTCCAACTCATTATCGCTCATCCAAAAGCCTTTGAAATTGGTCCTGTAATGTATTTCGTATATGTATGTTAATTATATTATTTTATTTATGATTTAATATTATTAAAAGCTAAATAGTAAGATGAGTTTTACCCGTATAGCTAAAGTTGCCTGAGACAAAGCACGCTCGTCCTTAGGCGTGTGGGCTCGATCTCAAAACTCTAGAATGGTAGGATCTCGGCCCAAGGTCCTCCCCAATGCCTAATAAAAACATTCATAAAACAGGTATTAAGTATTTATGTGAGAACTTGATGCCTAAATAACTAACTACAACGCACTTACCGTCTTCGCCTACTCGAGCAGTCGAGAACCCGAGTGGTGTGTACTATCCGAGGATGACCACGGTTCTTCTTCGCTTCTTTCAGACTTTTTTCTTGAAGTCATGACCTCCGGTCTTGCACACATAGCCTCCAGGCTAAATCGGAGACTATCTGGTAGATGATCTCTGATGGTGGTCATGGGCTAGTCCTCAATTTCCAGGGCTGCCCTCTGTCGCATCTCATACAACCAGCTGTTGTAATTCGCAGCGACATGATGCTTAATCACATCGTCGCCATCTGACTGAGAGATGTTCGGGTCAAATCTATAATAAACCTATAACAAAAGTTAATTTAAAATTAGGAACAATTGATTTCATCATCCTAATACAACTATGTAGTAATTAATATAATATGCTTAACTTACGTGGAATTCCCACAAGACGATTTGCATAAAAGTGGCATCGTACCGCGCATACTGACTGAACCGCATGCACCCTCTCGGGAGATGCGTCAAACAAATCGCGTGTAGGGTGTGTTTAGCCACTGGGTCTAGTATACTATAGAAAAAGTATAACAATATGTGTTATGTGAATTGTGTTTTGCAATAACTGATAGAAATATTACCAATATATTGACACTTACTGCTGGGAAGCGACATCTACGGGTACTGTAAGTGGCACTGCCGGCGGACGACCAAAGATACTGAGGTTCGTCCCTTGGTGTCGTCGACGAGGTACATCTGTAATAATTATATTTAACTGAGTCAATAAACATTGTAACTAATGCAACTTAAGATATATTTAAATCCTAGTTAAGATAATTTACTCGCGCCTGAAGAAGAGCATCCATCGTGGCTACCGTCTCCAGTATCGGATCGCCCACCACCTCGGTGACCTCCACCGCTATGTCTAGCCATGAATATCCTATTTCAATAACAAAATTGGTAGATTATGAATATGTAAGGTTTAACAATATGTGGTATGTACTAATATGAATGCTCATTTTCAATTATGCACGTCATCAAATCCATCAAAATTAATGTGCATATCATTCTCGGATTCGGTATCTTCCTCATCCTCAGTTTCGAGATCAGTTTTGTCATCGTTATCATTCTCAACGACTACATAATCATTCATGTGTACGTTTGCCTCGACATCCTCATCGTCAGGTACGTCAATGACATCAGTACTCACCACATTTTCAGCATGGAACACTACGGCCAAAGGGTTGCTAACATCTTCTTGTAACCCCTCATCCATACCAAACATGTTATTAGCATTAAATGAAATGTGTTTTAGTAGTGACTAATGTGTACCAGAGGCTTCGAGTATTTACGACATTAGGAGCGTAATACACTTGAGTCGCTTGACTTGCTAACACGAACACGTCTTCAGACTTTAACACCGACTTGATATCCAAGATTGTGATTCTATTACGATCAACTTTAACCCCCTTTTTAGTATCAAACCAGCTACACTTAAATGTAACTACCTTTTTATTGACGTGATAATTGAGCACAACCATATACTGTAAACGGCCATAGTAATTGGACTCAGAATCTTGGTAGCAACTTCCTAACACCACAACCCCAAAATTGACTGATGTGAGTTCATTCAAGTCATCGACTCTAAAACTGTACCCATTCATGATGCAACCAGGAAAAGAACTAACAACTTTGTAAGGTCCTTGGATGACATCTATAAAATGCTCAGAATTATTCTCCGCTTCAACCCTTTTCTTAAACCACTGTTGGAAATTAGCATTAGTGAATGTTTTCAATTCTGCTACAGTAAAAGTTGTGTTTGAAGCATATGCTTCTTCTTTGAATGAACTGCGAAATTAGTAAAATGCCTTTAACATATATAGATGACTACACTTATAAATTGTACTAAATACCGCAAATAAGCTGAGACTTACGTGATGTATAATGATACTTTGGGCATATTTAGAAGCACGTATGTAGATACAATCTTCAACGTTTTGTCGCTTAAGTAAGTCAGCGTCTCATGGCCAAATGGTTTAGCCGAATATGTAAATATAGCTAACTCATCATCAGCATGAGTCATTGGACGAACAACCTCATTCCTTCCTAAACGATTGTGCTTCGTTGAGATAACATCGCCAAAATATAATGAGGAGAAGTTGACAAGCTCTTCCTTCGTATAACGTTCAGCAATAGAACCCTCTACACGAGCTTTGTTCTTCACCTTTTATTTTAATCGACGCATATACCTAAGATAAATATACCGACAAATTGAAGTATTATTAATATGAGCAGGATAGAGCAATTAGCAGTTTATATTACCTCTCAAAAGGATACATCCACCGATATTGCACCGGTCCTCCAAGTTTGAGTTCGTACGATAGATAAATAGACAGATGTTCCATCGAGTCAAAGAATCCTGGAGGGAAGATCATTTTGAGCTTACAAATGGTAAGCACAATATTCTTCTCCATCTGCTCGACATCACTGTACTTAATTACAGTTGAGCAAATATCTTGAAAGAAATTTGAAAGTTTGGTCAATACATCCAGAACTTTTCTGGGTAACATATCAGGAAATGCAATTGGGATCAACTTCTGCATGAATACATGACAATCGTGACTCTTGAATCCAAAAAATTTCAATTGTTCAACCTTACAACAACGTGTTATGTTAAATAGCGATATCCATGGGAGCTTCAACCCACTAACCCACTTACACACGTCTTCAACTTGTTGCTTAGTAAGACAAAATGGAGCTTTAGGTTTCAGTAGTGTTAGGTGAAAGCCTGATTACGGCCTAATGTTCAATGCCTCCAAATCTTTTCGAGCATTGTCATTGTCTTTGATTTTATGACTCGCATCTAACATGGTGTAAAACAAGTTCTCGAAAACATTCTTTTTGGTATGCATGACATCTGTACAATGAAGAACTGAAAGTGTGCCCCAATACGGCAACTCAAACCATATAGGCAAGTGTGTCTAATTATGAGTCTTCCCGTACCCGGCTGCTCTCAATTTATTGTGTTCCTTCCCTGATAAAGGAAATTCAAGCTGGTTCAATCAGCCCAATACCTCACTGCCCGACAGCCGACCAACAACCCCCTTCTTCTCTATCTTTCTGTTGAATTGTGCAGACATCTTTCTGTAATTGTGATCAAGAGGCAAGAATCTAAGAGCAGTTCTAAAGAAACTACATTTCCGCCCATGCTGCAATTGGTTGCCTTACACATCCTCCATACACACCGGACATGATAGCTTCCCGTGAGTTGACCAACCACTAACCATCCCAAGAGCCGAAAAGTCAGTGATAGTCCATAACAGAGCTGCCTTCATCACAAAATTCTCGCATATCGATTTATCATACGTCTGGACCCCTGTCTCCCATAACATCTTTAGTTCATCCACTAACGGTCGAAGGTACACATTAAGGTATTTTGTAGGACTTTTATCCCCCGGAATGAGTAAAGTCAAAAACAAATACGGATCCCTCATGCACATTACCGGTGGAAGATTATAAGCAACCATAATGACTGGCCAAACTGAGTACGGCTGGCTAAAATTATTAAAAGGGCAAAAGCCATCAGTAGCCATGCCAAGCCTAACATTCCTAACTTCTTCCGCAAACTCAGGATAATTTGCATCAAATCTCTTTGATGATTGGGTTATATATACCCATAAATCGGATACTTTTGGGTTTAAATTATTGTATTCTCAAGGTATTTAGGTTCATTTTTACTGTGTTTATGTGTTGCTATGCAGATTCGGGAGCTGTAGGAACTCTTGGGAGGAATTTGAGCTGAAAAGGGTAGAATCGTAATTTTTTGCACCCAGTATTTGGGCGCTCAACATAATACTAATCAGTCACTGGAAGTAGCTAATGAGATTTTAGTTGACCATGCGGTAGCGTTTGTTGGACGTTGACTTGCATTAAAGGCTTTAAAGAGGTGGTTATGTGACAAAATTGAGTTGGAATTGGATTGTGGTTGGACAAGTGAAGTATATAAAGATTATTTCTATTGAAGAAGGGAACAAATCTACACAATTGGGGGCTGATCAAGGAGCAAGAGAAGAATTTGAAGATTTTCACTTGGAGTTCTTCTTCTTCTTTATTCTTTCAATTTGTGTAATTCATTAAGGATGATTTTTCAAAGATTAATGGTTTTAATTTCCGTTAAGAACTAATTTCTTTAATTAAGATTCCCATTGAACCTTTATATGGCTATGAATTAATTATTTAATTTATTCCAACTATTTATGTTGAAGTGAATTGTTCATCTTGCTTTGTGCTGATTGATTAATTATCTGGTCAATAATTACCTTGTTACTCTAGAAGGAATCGAAAGAGGAATTCTTGTGTTAGAACTGGGCATGGTGACATGTGACTTAGTTATTTGCAAAGTGAATAATTAGGTTTGTGAATTGAATGGAAATATATGTTCACCGCATGTAACACATAAGGAATTGGGATTGAAAAGAGTTTAATTCAATTGTTTTGCATAGGAATATAGCAAGATTAATCTGGATTAAATAGAAGGCACTTGATCACTTGGAAAAGGACTTTTGACACTTGAGAATTCCTGTTAACAATTCAGTAAGCATAAATATTGGGATAATTGGATAATTGATTTATAGTTCATAATTGGGGATATTGGAGTCTTAATCCTTATTTATCTGAATTCAATCAAATCTTAGTTTTGTTTATTTGCTTTCTTTTAGATTAATTTCTTTTAAATGTTTAATTAAATTTTCTTAATTCGAAAAATCACAATTTATGGTTGTTTAAATAAAATTGAATTGATATAGTGCTAGTAGTTGGAATTTATTAATTAGAATTCTCTGTGGGATCGACACTCTATCTTATCACTCTATTACTTGTTGACCGTGTATACTTGCACGTTTGCTTTGATTGTGAAATCAACCAACAAGTTTTTAGCGTAGATTCTTGGGGAATTCTTTATTAGTATTAATTCCATATTAGTTATAATAAATTCGGTCTTAATTTAAACGTTACTTATTTTTCTTCTTGTATTTGCAGGATTTCTTTTCGAGTGTATGCACACTAGATCAAGGGCAAAAAAGGAACCTTTTTCTTATACGGACGATATTAAAAGGAAGTTCCGAAAATTGCAGTTGACTAGTGCAGTGTCACCTGTGGAAGAAGAACTGGCAGAACAAGAAATTCAATGAACATGGCGAGGAACGACAAAAATCACTTAGGGACTATGCCATGCAGAATGTCACGGATATCTGATCGAGTATTAAGAGGCGGTGATCAATGCAAACAGTTTTTGAGATTAAAGCAAGGAACAATTCAGGATCTTCTGAGAATACATGTCAGTTTGGGGGTAGTTCGATAGATGATCCTAATGAGCATATCTTAAGTTTCTTGGAAGTTTGCGACACCTTCAAATTCAACAAAGTGTCGGAAGATACTACAAGGCTGAGGATGTTCCCGTTTACCTTGAAAGATAAAATGCGAAGTTGGCTACATTCTTTGCCTCCTGGCTCAATCACAACTTGGGATGACTTAGCTCAAAAAATTTTAGCTAAGTTTTTCCCACCAGCGAAGTCGGCAAAACTACGGAACGATATTCACACCTTTGCACAATTTGACTTAGAATCGTTATATGAGGCGTGGGAAAGATTAAAGGATATGCTCCGTAAGTGCCCACATCACGGAATTCCATAGTGGATGCAGTTAGGGATATTTTGTGATGATGCCTTGCGCGTCCACGAGGGCGATATTGATGCAAAGCTGACAAGGGAGCGATCATGTCTAAGAGTTTTGATGAGGCATATCAGCTGTTAGAGACAATGGCCACCAACAACTATCAGTGGCCCATGACTAGGTCTAACCCTCCGAAAACACCGGGAAAGTTTGACGTAGATGCTATGACAGCATTAGCAACATAAGTGGCCGCAATAGCTAAGCAAGTAGAAACATGGCATCCACAATCCACACAGCATGTAGCAATGGTTTGTGAATTATGTGCTGGGGGTCATGCTACGGATCAATATGCCATAAATTCTGAATCAGCTCAGTTCGTAGGGAGCTATAATCGATCTACCCAACCTTACTCGAATCAAAACGTATATAATCCGGGTTGGAGAAATCATCCAGGATTTTTATGGAGTAACAATCAAGCTCAAGCTCAAGCGCCTAGACAACAAAACACATCCAGATTTCAAAATCAGACACAACAACCAGAGTGGAAAGCAAGTTGGGAAGAAGCCTTAGATAGATTTATTAAAGCTTCTGAAAAAAAGAACGAGGAACATGAAAAAAATTTTAATCAAATGGAGCTGAATATGCAAAGCCAAGGTGCGTCGATCAAGAATCTGGAAAATCAACTAGGGCAGATAGCACATGCAGTTAATAACCGGCCACTTGGAACACTTCCGAGTGACATAGAGAAAAATCCGGGCAGAGATGAGCATTGTTAGGCTGTAACTCTACGAAGTGGAAAGGATTTGCAAGAGACGGTCACGGATAGGGAAAAGAGGGACAACGCAACAAGTGAAACAGAGGAAGTGGTGGACACCGAAAAACGTCAAGATGAGACCTTAGAGCAGAAAGAATCGGAACCAACCATCACAATGCCTCCCATACCGTATCCGCAGAGGTTTTAGAAATCCAAGTTGGATAAGCAGTTTTCACGATTCTTGGATATTTTCAAAAAACTGCATATCAACATCCCCTTTGCCGAAGCCTTGGAACAAATGTCGAGTTACGCCAAGTTTATGAAGGAGGTTTTGTCGAGGAAGAGGAATTTGGGTGAGTTCGAAACAGTGGCATTGACCGAAGAATGCAGCGCGATTATTCAGAATAAGTTACCACTGAAGCTTAAGGATCTAGGTAGCTTTAATATACCATGTGAAATTGGAAATCAATTTTCGGGTCGAGCATTGTGTGATTTGGGGCCAGTATAAATTTGATGCCATTATCCGTCTACAGCCAGTTTGGACTCAGGCTCCACGACCGAAAAATATTAGTTTGCAGTTGGCGGATTGATCGGTTACATATCCACGAGGTATTGTTGAGGATGTTTTAGTTAAAGTGGATAAATTTATCTTCCCCGCGGATTTCTTCATCTTGGATTGTGAAGTGGATAGCGAAATCCCAATTATTCTTGGGCGACCATTTTTAGCAACGGGGAGAACTTTGATTGATGTGCAAAAAGGAGAATTGACGATGCGAGTTGAAGATCAACAGGTCACCTTTAATGTTTTTAAGTCAATGTCTTATCCGAAAGAAAAAGGTGAATGTTTGCGGGTTGATATGATGGAGGAATTGGTTAATCACAAGCTCAATGGAAATTATTCGGAGGACCCACTTGAATCCATTTTGCTCGGGATGGACGAAGATGGTATTGAAGATGACGTGGAGTATGTCAAATGGCTAGATACATCATCTGTCTTCCGGAAAAGCAATCAATCATTCGACACCCTTGATAGGCCCGAAACGAAAGGTAAAAAGTTCAAACCCTCGATAAAAGAGCCACCGGTGTTGGAATTAAAACCACTACCATCTCATCTGCAGTATGCTTATTTGGGAAAAGATGCCACCTTACCAGTGATTGTTTCGACAGAATTAACTAACATGCAAAAGGAGAAACTATTACGGGTCTTGCGAGAGTTCAAAATAGCAATTGGGTGGACTATAGCGGATATTCGAGGTATTAGCCCATCATTCTGTATGCATAAGATTTTAATAGAAGAGGGGGAAAACCCAACCATTGAGATGCAAAGAAGGCTAAATCCCATTATGAAGGATGTGGTGAAAAAGGAGATCATAAAATGGTTGGATGCATGCATTATTTACCCAATGTCGGACAGTTCATGGGTGAGTCCTGTATAGCGCGTACTAAAGAAAAGGGGTATGACAGTGGTGAAGAATGAAGCTAATGAGCTCATCCATACTAGAACAATTACAGGATGGAGAGTATGTATGGACTACTGCAAGATGAATAAAGCCACTCGCAAGGATCACTTCCCTTTGTCGTTCATTGATCAGATGTTGGATAGGCTAGCGGGACATCAGTTCTATTGTCTTTTGGATGGATATTCTGGGTATAATCAAATTGCCATAGCACCGGAGGATCAAGAGAAAACTACATTCATATGCCCCTATGGTACGTTTGTATTCCGGCGTATGTCTTTTGGGTTATGTAATGCACCGACAACCTTTTAATGGTGCATGATGGCAATCTTCTCTGATATGGTCTAACGAAATTTGGAGGTATATATGGATGACTTTTCTGTGTTCGGTGATAGCTTTGATTTATGTTTGAAAAATTTGATTCTAGTGTTGAAACGATGCGTGGAGACTAACCTGGTCCTTAATTGGGAAAAATGTCACTTCATGGTGAAAGAAGGGATTATTTTGGGGCATGCGATTTCTGCAGTAGGGTTAGAGGTGGATAAAGCGAAGATTGAGACAATTGAGAAATTACCTCTTCCATCATCTGTGAAGGGAATCCGGAGCTTCTTGGGACATGTGGGTTTCTATAGACGCTTCATTAAAGATTTCTCCAAAATTTCAAAACCCTTATGTTCCCTGTTGGAGAAAGACATGCCTTTCAAGATGGATCAGCTATGTATCGAGGCATTTGAGGTATTAAAGAAGAAGTTGGTCTCTGCTCCAATTATTGTGGCGCCCGATTGGTCTTTACCGTTCGAATTGATGTGCGACGCCAATGACTACGCAGTTGGAACAGTATTGGGACAACGTCACGACAAGATTTTTCACACAATCTACTATTCCAGCAAGACGTTGACGGATACCCAGTTGAACTACACAACCACCGAAAAAGAATTACTTGCAGTTGTGCTTGCCTTCAACAAATTCAGAGAATATCTGATTGGGACCAAGGTAATTGTCTACACGAATCATTCTGCCATCAAATATATGATTGAGAAGAAGGACGCTAAACCACGGTTAATACGATGGGTATTGTTGTTGCAAGAATTTGATTTGGAGATCCGGGATAGAAAAGGTACCAAAAATCAGGTGGCGGATCATCTTTCTCGGTTGGAAAATGTGGAGGTTTAGAATAAAGACAACATAATGATCAATGTGAAATTTTTGGATGAACAACTTCTCCGAGTAACCCCAATATTACCATGGTACGCAGATTATGTGAATTACGTGGTTGCTAAGGTGTTAACACCGGATTTGAACTCACAACAACGAAAGAAATTCCTTCACGACGTGAAGCAATACTATTGGGACGAACCATTTCTGTTTAAGGCCTGCGCGGATCAAATGATTAGATGTTGTGTACCACATGAAGAGATGGACATGACATCTTTGGGTCATTGCGGTCATCGATTATGTAGGCCATTATTAGGTGATCGAACAGTGACAAGGTGTTATAATCGGGGATTTTTCCGCCTTCTCTTCAAGTATGCTTACCTCTATATGTGCTAAAGTGTGATGATGGTGCCAACGTAGGTAGGTATATCTCCAAGCGCAATGAAATGCCACTCAACTCAAATTTGGAGGTAGAAGCATTCGACGTATGGGGAATCGATTTTATGGGACCTTTCCATCATCTTTCAATAATCGAAGACATTCTATTGGCGGTCGATTATGTTTCCAAATGGGTAGAAGCCGCAGCTTTACCCACCAATGATGCTAACGTTGTCCTCCGATTCTTAAAGAAAAACATCTTCACTCGATTTGGGACGCCGAAGGCGATAATAAGTGATGAGGGAACTCATTTATGTAATAAGCAGTTCACTAAATTGCTTGTAAAGTATGGGGTTCGTCATAAAATTGCAGCCGCGTATCATCCCCAAACTAATAGTCAAGCGGAGGTCTCGAATAGGGAGGTCAAGCGAATTCTAGAAAAGGTGGTCAATCCGTCACGAAAAGATTGGTCTTTGCGTCTTGACGATGCTCTATGGGCATATCGAACAACGTACAAGAAGTCGATCGGCATGTCACCTTACAGAATGGTCTATGAAAAGGCATGTCACCTCTCGGTTGAGCTAGAGCACAGTGCACACTGGGTCATTTGGAAACTTAATTTTGATCTACAAGCAACGGGTGAGAAAAGGTTACTGCAATTAAACGAAATGGACGAATTTTGGTTAAACGCATATGAAAACGCAAAACTATACAAGGAGAAAGTCAAAGCCTGGCATGATAAAAAAATTCTGGATCGGACATTTGAACCGGGCCAACAAGTCCTGCTTTTCAACTCACGATTGCGTTTATTTTCAGGGAAATTGAAATCTCGGTGGTCCGGGTCGTTCGTGATTATATCTGTCGCTCCACACGGAAACATTGAAGTCGAAGAACCGAATTCAAAACGCAAATTTAAGGTCAACGGTCAATGACTGAAACATTACTGGAGTGGATCCATCGAACGTCAATCCACAGTCATGTACCTCTTCAAACCAGTGGACAATTGAGCACAATGGAAAAGTAGGGCTGACGACTGTAAACCAAGCGCTTATTGGGAGGCAACCCATTAAGTTTTTATTTTATTCCATTTAGTTTTCTCTTATTTCCTTATTTAAATCCTTTAGTATTGCTAGAAAAAGATTGTGGTAGATTAAGTCACAAATTTCCCATGTGTGCAGGACCTGTACATGGCATGAAAACCAAGAAGAAGCAAGGTGTAAGACCCCGAATTTTATGAAATAAAAGTATTCAATTTTTTTTTAATTACTATTCATGAGTTACTATTCACGAGTTACTATTCTCGAGTTACTATTCATGAGTTACTATTCACGAGTTACTATTCACGAAAGTACTATTCATGAAGCATGATAAATTTTTTTCGTAAGAAGGCATTACTCGATAATTATTAAAGTAATTCTTTATTCGATATTTTATTTTATTGATTCAATAATTGCTACGTTGATATTTTTTTATATTATTGTTGTTTCAATAATTGTCACAACACGATATTTTCCATTATCTGAGCAATAATTCATATTATCTGAATAATATTATTGGATAACATTATTGGCAATGCCTAGAAAGTTACATCTAAGGAGAGGTTTGGTCACCTAATTGCTTGCGAGTGAGAGATCCTTATTGGAAAGCCCCTCTTTCCAGGAGCGGCTGGTTGCGATCTTGTGATTCTGTAATATTATTTGTGAATAATTAATTATTGATTTATATGATGAGGAAAATATTGATTTTATGTGGATATAGATGGAGAAAATTTTTAATGTGACAATTGTTGAAAATTAATATTTTATCTTTTTACGATAAAATAATTCATTTAAATATATTATTTTAATAATATATTAACGGTGATGATATTTTATAATGAATGTGGGATATATGAGTATATGAGGAGGAAGAGTATTTTGTGGCATTAAATGTTTAACACATATTTTGTGTGTTGGTGGATCCATTTCTTGGACCGAAAATTTATTATAGATGTAAAATCGATAGTTTGTGGATTTGGTCAATTTCTATTTGGAATTTGGAAAAACTTTCTTACGCAAAGTTGTAGAGAATTGAATTTCCTATAAAAAGCTCATGAGATTGAATTTTCTGATAAAAGAACTATTTATTGTGAATTATTGAAGTTTTAAGATATATCGGGTGTGAATTGATTTTTGAGTTTAAATTATTTTTGTTAGAAAAACGTTTTTTGTATTTTTTTGGACATCATTAACATGTGTGGCTGGTGTTTTTGACCAAAAGGTGGGCTAAGGAAAATTTGTATAATTATATTAATATTATATTCAATTTTACGCTTTTGGTGTTCTAATGATTTCTATAAATAGGGTCTTAGGTTAGAATTGAAAATCACAACGTAAACTCAAGTTTTCTCTCTATATTATCGAGCGTATTCTTGTGAGTATTTTGAGTATACTTTGAGTATTGCTATACGGTGCAAGTTCGTTCAGCGTTATTCTAGTCAGAAGTACTGCTCTTTTGAGGTAAGGGATAGTAAGGGATTTTAAGGGTTATTATGTTTTTAGTTTCAAAATTTTTCTGAACCTTCAAAAATTCTGGAAAAATTTGAAATGATATTTTGATGAGTTTTGTAGAGTGTGTCCAAAAATGGCGATTTTTGGATGTATAGATTAGGAGTTATGGATTTTATGAGAAAAGACTATTTTAAAAGTAACTATTTATAACTCCTTGTGATTAACTCCAAAATTGATGAAATTTTTATTGGGAGTACATCTATATAATATCAGTATACCGTGTAAATTTCAGAATTTTTGGATAAAAGTATAATTTATGATAAATGTTTAAATATTCGGTGGTTTTGGCCATTTGAAAAATAGTAAATGAATTTTTAAAATTTAGAGAAAAATATATGTTCAATATGGGACTATGTTATGCTAAATCCCAGAAAAGAAATATTTTTGGAATTGATTTGGTATTTTTCATGAAAATGTTCTAGTTATGAGTAAATGAATTAAATATGTTATGTGAAGTAAGAAAATTGGAAAATATGATTTATTGGCTTGAGAATCATATATGAGGTATATGCAGATTTTTATGAGGGTTTTGGTTAATGATGATGAAATCTTATGATTTATTGGCTTGAGAATCATATATGGGTAGATTATTGGTATGATCGTGACTATAGGTTCTCTTTTGGCGATAAATAACATTAAAAAAGTTGAATTGTTGGACCGGTATGATCATGACCATTGAATTTACAATTGAATATTTTTAGCTTAAGTGCAAAGGTGAATTGATCAACATGGTTATAATTATTGTTATATAACCACGAAATGATTATGTATTTCTTTGATATATGAATATCTTTGACTCGTTGTGCAAAGATGACTTGTTGATGAATATCTTTTTCATGCATGGTGCAAAGATGAATTATTGATGAATATCTTTTGCTCGTAATGCAAAGATGACTGTTGTTGAATATCTTTAATGAATTTGTAGTATGCAAAGATGAATTATTGATGAATATCTTTGGTGAAAATGTAATCTGAAGATTTAGCTTTTGTTGATGAATATCTTTAACTGTGAAAGTGTAAAGATGGCTGTTGATGAATATCTCTGAATATCTTTGGTAGTGGTGCAAAGATGAATTTATTAGTATGATTATGAACATGAGCGTGATTTGGTATAACCATGATCTTTGATGTTTCGGTGTAAAGACAAGTGATAAAATTATCTTTGTCTTGGATGAGGAAAGAATTTAGAACTACAATTACGATTATGAGTTATACGTGATTGGGGATAAGAATTGTTGATTGATGTTACTGAGGATAAAACATTGTTGGTGGACTTTTAACATGGAGAAGATAATAGATTTTATGGTCTATTTGACTCTTCTAATGGATCGCTTCGTTCATTGCAACTATGGTTGAAAAGTTTTATCATCTACCATATGTTCTAAATCTACGATTTATTCTTGATGAAGACTATTGATAATTTATTTATCTTTAGTCATAATATTCTTTCTTGAGCTAGTTGTGCTCACCCTTTTGTTTCACAATTCCTTTAGGGTAATAAAAGTGTATTTTGGGTTGAAAGGGATAGCAAGGGAATAGAACGGTGGTCTATAGTTGTTGAGGATCTCCTAAAGAGTATGGAAATAATTTTATTTAGGACTTTAGTGTGTTGTAGATTTTATACATCATTTAATAGTTATTTTTGGTGAATTAAATAGGGTGAGGTGAACCCAACTTTGAAAGGTGTTTTATCACTATCATACAAGATGTCTAATGACATACAAGCTTCGTGTTATCATAAGACATGGTTGCTCATCCACTGCTGAGTATATTTACAAGCACTACCTATATAATCTTGGTGTTTGTTTGAGTATAATACCCAATTAGAGAGCGGTGGAGATAATGATATATCAAGAGAAGACTCACCATTGGGAAGAATATGATAGTAATCTTCTCGTTTTTCTTTGGGGTCTATTCAATCAACCAAGGATAATTACGTAGCCATATGATATCTACCATAACCTAAAAGCATGGCCTCCCATGTACGAAGGTTTCATGAGCACTTCCCAAAGATTCTAATTTCTAAAGCAGTTTTTGACTATACCTTTATGTAAGGTGTCATTGTGACGTCGTACTGTTTTGGTATATATTTGTATCCAAACTCACAACAGATATGTGTTGTTGTAGATTTTATTTTACAAATTGTTGTAATAAAGTTGTAGTTGTTTTTCGTACCATATATTTGGCGACTCGAGAATGGGTTGGATGGAATGGACCTATTTTGGGGTCGTTACATTTGGCATCGAGCTTAGGGATATGATCTCCATGAGATCGGGATTAGAACTAGAGGGAGAGATGAGTAATCCTTCCTTCGCTAGTGTGTCCTACCTAAGCTTATTTGTTGGTCATCATAATATCGGGATATTATGTGATATGTTAATTTGTTAAATTAACCTTTTGTTTTGAAGTCGTATTCTAGAATGATGTCTCAAAATACGTGAGATGAGCAATGGAGAAATCATGATGGTGAGAGGGAGATAGAATCGAAATGAAAACAAGGTATTCTCAACTCTTTGAAATACTGTGTAACGTAAATTTGGGACGAAATTTCATAGGAGGGGGAGATTGTAAGACCCTAATTTTATGAAATAAAAGTATTCAATTTTTTTAATTACTATTCATTTATGAAAGTTATTATTCATGAGTTACTATTCACGAAGAGTTACTATTCACGAGTTACTATTCATGAGTTACTATTCACGAGTTACTATTCATTTAGTACTATTCATGAAGCATGATAAATTTTTTTCGTAGAAGAAGGCATTACTCAATAATTGTTACAAAGAATTATCGTTCAATATTTTATTTTATCGATTCAATAATTGCTACGTTGATATTTTATATTATTGTTGTTTCAATAATTGTCACGATACGAAAGATTTTCCATTATCTGAGCAATAATTCATATTATCTCGAATAATATTATTGGATAACATTATTGGCAATGCCTAGAAAGTTCTGTCTAAGGAGAGGTTTGGTCACCTAATCATGCGCCAAGAAGTGAGAGATCCTTATCGAAAGCCCTCTCTTTCCGGAACCGCGGCACGGTCATAATATTGTGATTCTGTAATATTATTTGTGAATAATTAATTATTGATTTATATGATGAGGAAAATATTGATTTTATGTGGATATAGATGGAGAAAATTTTTAATGTGACAATTGTTGAAAATTAATATTTTATCTTTTTCTGATAAAATAATTCATTTATATATATTATTTTAATAATATATTAACGGTGATATTTTTATAATGAATGTGGGATATATGAGTATATGAGGAGGAAGAGTATTTTTGTGGCATTAAATGTTTAACACATGTTTTGTGTGTTGGTGGATCCATTTCTCGATCGAAATTTGATTATGTAATTGTAAAATCGACCTTTTGTGGATTTCGGTCAATTTTTATTTGGAATTTGGAAAAACTTTCTTCTGCAAAGTTGTAGAGAATTGAATTTCCTATAAAAATGCGCGAGATTCGAATTTTTTAATAAAAGAGCTATTTATTGTGAATTATTGAAGTTTCGGTATATCGGGTGTGAATTGATTTTTGGAGTTTAAATTATTTTTGTTAGAAAAACGTTTTTTGTATTTTTTTTGGACATCATTAACATGTGTGGCTGGTGTTTTTGACCAAAAGGTGGGCTAAGGAAAATTTGTATAATTATATTAATATTATATTCAATTTTTCGCTTTGGTGTTCTAAGCAATTTCCTATAAATAGGTGCTTAGGTTAGAATTGAAAATCACACGTAAATCAGTTTTTTTCTCTCTATATTATCGAGCGTATTCTTGTGAGTATTTTGAGTATACTTTGAGTATTGCTATACGGTGCAAGTTCGTTTCATCAAGTTATTCCTAGTAAGCATCGCTTCTTTTGAGGTAAAGGGATAGTAAGGATTTAATGGTTATTATGTTTTTAGTTTCGAAATTTTTCTGAACCTTCAAAATTCTGGAAAAATTTGAAATGATATTTTGATGAGTTTTTAGAGTGTGTCCAAAATGGCGATTTTGGATGTATAGATTAGAGTTATGGATTTTATGAGAAAAGACTATTTTAAAAGTAAACTATTTATAACTCCTTGTGATTAACTCCAAAATTGATGAAATTTTTATTGGGAGTACATCTATATAATATCAGTATACCGTGTAAATTTCAGAATTTTTGGATAAAAGTATAATTTATGATAAATGTTTAAATATTCGTGGTTTTGGCCATATTTGAAAAATAGTAAATGAATTTTTAAAATTTAGAGAAAAATATATGTTCAATATGGGACTATGTTATGCTAAATCCCAGAAAAGAAATATTTTTGGAATTGATTTGGTATTTTTCATGAAAATGTTCTAGTTATGAGTAAATGAATTAAATATGTTATGTGAAGTAAGAAAATTGGAAAATATGATTTATTGGCTTGAGAATCATATATGAGGTATATGCAGATTTTTATGAGGGTTTTGGTTAATGATGATGAAATCTTATGAGTTTGGCATTTTAGATGATTAAATGCATTAATTATTAAAGTGTAAATAATTGGATTAAATTATTTATAAGTTTAAGAAATGATTAAAATATTATTGTAATATTAATAATATTAGATTATGAGATTTCTAAGTGATTTATAACATTTGGATTAAGGTGTTATAAATATGGATATGAATTTTATTATTAAACTTTATCTTTTCGTGTCGAGGTTTACTTACGCACGATACTGCATTACTATGTATTTAATACGGGTACTATTCATTTACAAATCGGGTTTCTTCTCCGACCAAATTATCGTTGATTTATGAATCTTACTCTTGAAATTAAAACCATGTTTTGATTATATTATTTTTATATAACATTCTTATAACCCTAATGATAATATTTCTTCGACTTGAGAGTAAAGATGGGTAGATTATTGGTATGATCGTGACTATAGGTTCTCTTTGGCCAAGAGTGCAAAAGTTGAATTGTTGATCGGTATGATCATGACCATTGAATTTACAATTGAATATTTTTAGCTTAAGTGCAAAGGTGAATCGATCAACACGGTTATAATTATTGTTATATAACTTCGAAATGATGATTATGATTTCTTTGATATATGAATATATTCGCTCAGCAGCAAAGATGACTTGTTGATGAATATCTTCTTTAGCCCGTAGTGCAAAGATGAATTATTGATGAATATCTTTTGCTCAGAATGCAAAAGACGAATTGTTGTTGAATATCTTTACCAGTGCAAAAAGATGAATTATTGATGAATATCTTTCGCTCGTAATGCAAAGAGACGACTGTTGATGAATATCTTTATTCAGTAGTGTAAAGATGAACTGTTGATGAATATCTTTGGCCGTAGCAGTGCAAAAGATGAATTTATTAGTATGATTATGAACATGAATCGTGATTTGGTATAACCATGATCTTTGATGTTTCGTAAAGACAAGTGATGAAAATTATCTTTGTCTTGGATGAGAAAAGGAATTTAGAATCACAATTACGATTATGAAGTTATACACGTGATTGGGGAAAGGAATTGTTGATTGATGTTACAGGATAAAACATTGTTGGTGGATTTTTAACACGGAGAAGATAATAGATTTTATGGTCTATTCGACTCTTCTAATGGATCGCTTCGTTCACCGCAACTATGGTTGAAAAGTTTTATCATCTACCATATGTTCTAAATCTACGATTTATTATCGATGAAGACTATTGATAATTTATTTATCTTTAGTCATAATATTCTTTATCGAGCTAGTTGTGTTTCACCCTTTTGTTTCACAATTCCTTTCGTGTAATAAAAGTGTAGTTGGGTCGAAATGGGATAACAAGGAATAGAAACGGTGGTCTATAGTTGTTGAGGATCTCTAAAAGAGTATGGAAATAATTTTATTGAGGACTTTAGTGTGTCAGTATTTTATACATCATTTAATAGTTATTTTTGGTGAATTAAATAGGTGAGGCTAACCCAACTTTGGAAGGGTGTTTTATCACTATCATACAAGATGTCTAATGACATACAAACTCGTGTTATCATAAGACATGGTTGTGTTCATCCACTTGCCGAGTATATTTACAAGCACTACCTATATAATCTTGGTGTTTGTTTGGAGTATAATACCCAATTAGAGACAAGTGGAGATAATGATATGTCAAGAGAAGACTCACCATGGGAAGAATATGATAGTAATCTTCTCGCTTTTTCTTTGGGGTCTATTGGGTCAACCAAGGATAATTTCGTGGCCATATGATATCTACCATAACCTAAAAGTATGGCCTCCCATGTACGAAGGTTTCTCTTGAGCACTTCCCAAAGATTCTAATTTCTAAAACAGTTTTTGACTATACCTTTATGTAAGGTGTCATTGTGACGTACACAGCTTGGTATATATTTGTATCCAAACTCACAAAGATATGTGTTGTTGTATTTTGCACGCACAATTGTTGTAATAAAGTTGTAGTTGTTTTTTCGCACATATATTTGGCACTCAGAATGGGTTGGATGGAATGGACCTATTTTGGGGGTCGTTACATTTGGCATCGAGCTTTAGGATATGATCTCTGGCATGAGATCGGGATTAGAACTAGGAGGGAGAGATGAGTAAATCCTTCGCTAAGGTGTCCTACCTAAGCTTATTTTGTCGGTCACCATAATATCTGGATATTATGTGATATGTTAATTTGTTAAATTAACCCTTGTTTTGAAGTCGTATTCTAGAATGATATCTCAAATACGGAGAGATGAGCAATGGAGAAATCATCATGACAGGGAGATAGAATCAAATGAAAACAAGGTATTCTCAACTCTTTGAAATAATTGTGTAACGTAAATTTTCGGGGACTAAAATTTCATAAGGAGGGAGATTGTAAGACCCCGAATTTTATGAAATAAAAGTATTCAATTTTTTTTAATTACTATTCATGAGTTACTATTCACGAAGTTACTATTCACGAAGTTACTATTCACGAGTTACTATTCTATTACTATTCATATTAGTTAGTTATTATTCATGAGTTACTATTCACGAAGTTACTATTCATTTAGTACTATTCATGAAGCATGATAATTTTTTTTCGTAAGAAGAAGGCATTACTCAATAATTGTTACAAAGAATTATCGCTCAATATTTTATTTTATCGATTCAATAATTGCTACGTTGATATTTTATATTATTGTTGTTTCAATAATTGTCACATCAGACACAAGATTTTCCATTATCTGAGCAATAATTCATATTATCTCAATAATATTATTGGATAACATTATTGGCAATGCCTAGAAAGTTCGTCTAAGGAGAGGTTTGGTCACCTAATCAAGGCCACCAAGAGGAGAAATCCTTATCGAAAGCCCCCTCTTTCTCGGAACCGCCTCAATCATAATATTGTGATTATGTAATATTATTTGTGAATAATTAATTATTGATTTATATGATGAGGAAAATATTGATTTTATGTGGATATAGATGGAGAAAATTTTTAATGTGACAATTGTTGAAAATTAATATTTTATCTTTTTCTCGATAAAATAATTCATTTAAATATATTATTTTAATAATATATTAATGGTGATATTTTTATAATGAATGTGGGATATATGAGTATATGAGGAGGAAGAGTATTTTTTGTGGCATTAAATGTTTAAACATGTTTTGTGTGTTGGTGGACCCATTTATCGATCGAAATTTGATTATAAAGATGTAAAATCGCCCTGCTTGTGGATTTTTGGCCAATTTTTTTTGAATTTGGAAAAACTTTCTTTCGCAAAGTTGTAGAGAATTGAATTTCCTATAAAAATTCGCGAGATTCGAATTTTCCGATAAAAGAGCTATTTATTGTGAATTATTGAAGTTTTTTGAGATATCAAGTTCAAATAAATTGATTTTTGGAGTTTAAATTAATTTTGTTAGAAAAACTTTTTTGTATTTTTTTTTGGACATCATTAACATGTGTGGCTGGTGTTTTTGACCAAAAGGTGGGCTAAGGAAAATTTGTATAATTATATTAATATTATATTCAAATTTTTCGCTTTTGGTGTTCTAAGCAATTTCCTATAAATAGGTGCTTAGGTTAGTTAATTGAAAATCACACCGTAAATCAAGTTTTCTCTCTATATTATCGAGCGTATTCTTGTGAGTATTTTGAGTATACTTTGAGTATTGCTATATACGGTGCAAAGTTCGTTTCAAATAAGTTATTCCAATGTAAGCATCGCTTTTCGAGGTAAGTGGATAGTAGAAGGATTTTAATGGTTATTATGTTTTTAGTTTCGAAATTTTTTCTGAACCTTCAAAAATTCTGGAAAAATTTGAAATGATATTTTGATGAGTTTTTTAGATTGTGTCCAAAATGGCGATTTTTGGATGTATAGATTAGAGTTATGGATTTTATGAGAAAAGACTATTTTAAAAGTAACTATTTATAACTCCTTCAGGATTAACTCCAAAATTGATGAAATTTTTATTGGGAGTACATCTATATAATATCAGTATACCGTGTAAATTTCAGAATTTTTGGATAAAAGTATAATTTATGATAAATGTTTAAATATTCGGTGGTTTTGGCCATATGAAAAATAGTAAATGAATTTTTAAAATTTTGAGAAAAATATATGTTCAATATGGGACTATGTTATGCTAAATCCCAGAAAAGAAATATTTTTGGAACTGATTTGGTATTTTCATGAAAATGTTCTAGTTATGAGTAAATGAATTAAATATGTTATGTGAAGTAAGAAAATTGGAAAATATGATTTATCGGCTTGAGAATCATATATGAGGTATATGCAGATTTTTTTATGAGGGTTTTGGTTAATGATGATGAAATCTTATGAGTTTGGCATTTTTAGATGATTAAATGCATTAATTATTAAAGTGTAAATAATTGGATTAAATTATTTATAAGTTTAAGAAATGATTAAAATATTATTATAATATTAATAATATTAGATTATGAGATTTCTAAGTGATTTATAACATTTGGATTAAGGTGTTATAAATATGGATATGAATTTTATTATTAAACTTTTTATCTTTTTCGTGTCGAGGGTTATTACGCACGATACTGCATTTACGTATTTAACACGGGTACTATTCATTTACAAATCGGTTTCTTCTTTCGACCAAATTATCGTTGATTTATGAATCTTACTCTTGAAATTAAAACCATGTTTTGATTATATTATTTTTTATATAACATTCTTATAACCCTAATGATAATATTTCTTCGACTTGAGTGTAAAGATGGGTAGATTATCGGTACGATCGTGACTATAGGTCTCTTTGGCCAAGAGTGCAAAAAGTTGAATTGTCGATCGGTATGATCATGACCATTGAATTTTACAATTGAATATTTTTAGCTTAAGTGCAAAGGTGAATCGATCAACATGGTTATAATTATTGTATATATAAACTTCAAATGATTATGTATTTTTCGATATATGAATATCTTTCGCTCAGAAGTGCAAAAAGACGACTTGTTGATGAATATCTTTAGCCTCAGAAAGTGCAAAAGATGAATTATTGATGAATATCTTTTCGCTCAGAATGCAAAGACGACTGTTGTTGAATATCTTTAATTTCAGAAAGTGCAAAGATGAATTATTGATGAATATCTTTGGCTCGTAATGCAAAGCTCGTAATGCAAAGATGACTCATTGATGAATATCTTTAGCCTCAGAATGCAAAGAGTGTAAAGATGATGAATGTTGATGAATATCTCTTCGTGGTGCAAAAAAAGATGAATTTATTAGTATGATTATGAACATGAATCGTGATTTGGTATAACCATGATATTTGATGTTTTGTGTAAAGACAGTGATGAAAATTATCTTTGTCCCGGATGAGAAAAGGAATTTAGAATCACAATTATGATTATGAAGTTATACATATGATTGTGGGAAAGGAATTGTTGATTGATGTTTGTGGATAAAATATTGTTGTGGACTTTTTAACATGGAGAAGATAATAGATTTTATGGTCTATTCGACTCTTTCTAATGGATCGCTTCGTTCACGCGCAACTATGGTTGAAAAGTTTTATCATCTACCATATGTTCTAAATCTCGATCGATTATCGATGAAGACTATTGATAATTTATTTATCTTTAGTCATAATATTCTTTATCGAGCTAGTCAGGTTTCACCCTTTTGTTTCACAATTCCTTTCGTGTAATAAAAGTGTAGCCTGGGTCGAAATGGGATAACAAGGAAGTGGTCTATAGTTGTTGAGGTTCTCCTAAAGAGTATGGAAATAATTTTATTGAGGACTTTAGTGTGTTGTATTTTATACATCATTTAATAGTTATTTTTTTGGTGAATTAAATAGGTGAACCCAACTTTGAAGGGTGTTTTGTCACTATCATACAAGATGTCTAATGACATACAAACTCGTGTTATCATAAGACATGGTTGTGCTCATCCACTTGCCGAGTATATTTACAAGCACTACCTATATAATCTTGGTGTTTGTTTGGAGTATAATACCCAATTAGAGACAAGTGGAGATAATGATATGTCAAGAGAAGACTCACCATTGGGAAGAATATGATAGTAATCTTCTCGTTTTTTCTTTGGGGTCTATTGGGTCAACCAAGGATAATTTTGCGGGCTATATGATATCTACCATAACCTAAAAGCATGGCCTCCCATGTACGAAGGTTTCTCTTGAGCACTTCCCAAAGATTCTAATTTCTAAAACAGCTTTTTGACTATACCTTTATGTAAGGTGTCATTGTGACGACGCATACGCTTGGTATATATTTGTATCCAAACTCACAAAGATACGTGTTGTTGTATTTTGCACCACAATTGTTGTAATAAAGTTGTAGTTGTTTTTTCGCACTCATATATTTGGCGCACTCGTAATGGGTTGGATGGAATGGACCTATTTTGGGGTCGTTACATTTGGTATCGTAGCTTTAGGATATGATCTCCCATGAGATCTGGATTAGAACTAGAGGGAGAGATGAGTAAATCCTTCGCTAAAGTGTGTCCTACCTAAGCTTATTTGTTGGTCGTCATAATATCGGATATTATGTGATATGTTAATTTGTTAAATTAACCCTTGTTTTGAAGTCGTATTCTAGAATGATATCTCAAATACGTGAGACGAAAGAAATGGAGAAATCATGATGATTGGGGAGAGATAGAATCAAATGAAAACAAGGTATTCTCAACTCTTTGAAATACTGTGCACGTAAATTTTTGGGGACTTAAATTTCATAAGGAGGGAGATCAGAAGACCCCTAATTTTATGAAATAAAAGTATTCAATTTTTTTTAATTACTATTCATGAAGTTACTATTCATGAAAGTTACTATTCACGAAAGTTACTATTCACGAAGTTACTATTCACGAAGTTACTATTCACGAAGTTACTATTCATGAAAGTTACTATTATTCACGAAAGTTACTATTCACGAAAGTACTATTCATGAAGCATGATAATTTTTTTTTCGTAAGAAGGCATTACTCAATAATAATTACAAGAATTATCGCTCAATATTTTATTTTATCGATTCAATAATTGCTACGTTGATATTTTATATTATTGTTGTTTCAATAATTGTCACTTACACAAGATTTTCCATTATCTGAGCAATAATTCATATTATCCTAATAATATTATTGGATAACATTATTGGCAATGCCTAGAAAGTTCGCTTCTAAGGAGAGGTTCGTCACCTAATCGCCGCCAAGAAGTGAGAAAATTTTATCGAAAGCCCCTCTTTCCTCGAACCGCCTCGTTGTCAATAATATTGTGATTATGTAATATTATTTGTGAATAATTAATTATTGATTTATATGATGAGGAAAATATTGATTTTATGTGGATATAGATGGAGAAAATTTTTAATGTGACAATTGTTGAAAATTAATATTTTATCTTTTTCTCGATAAAATAATTCATTTAATATATATTATTTTAATAATATATTAATGGTGATATTTTTATAATGAATGTGGGATATATGAGTATATGAGGAGGAAGAGTATTTTTGTGGCATTAAATGTTTAAAACATGTTTTGTGTGTGGTGGGACCCATTTTATCGATCGAAATTTGATTATAAATCGTAAAAATCGTCCGCTTGTGGATTTTTTGGCCAATTTTTATTTGGAATTTGGAAAAACTTTCTTCGCAAAGTTTAGAGAATTGAATTTCCTATAAAAAAATTCGCGAGATTCGAATTTTTCTGATAAAAAGCTATTTATTGTGAATTATTGAAGTTTCAAGATATCAAATAATTGATTTTTGGAGTTTAAATTATTTTTGTTAGAAAAACGTTTTTTGTATTTTTTTTGGACATCATTAACATGTGTGGCTGGTTTTTTTTTGACCAAAAAAGGTGGGCTAAGGAAAATTTGTATAATTATATTAATATTATATTCAATTTTTCGCTTTGGTGTTCTAAGCAATTTCCTATAAATAGGTGCTTAGGTTAGAATTGAAAATCACACCGTAAATCAAGTTTTCTCTCTATATTATCGAGTTTATTCTTGTGAGTATTTTGAGTATACTTTGAGTATTGCTATATGCAAGTTCGTTCTCATAAGTGCTATTCCATCCAAGTAAGATCGCTTTTCGAGGGTAAGTGGATAGTAAGGATTTTAAGTGGTTATTATGTTTTTAGTTTCGAAATTTTTCTGAACTTCAAAAAAATTTGGAAAAATTTGAAATGATATTTTGATGAGTTTTTAGAGTGTGTCCAAAATGGCGATTTTTGGATGTATAGATTAGAGTTATGGATTTTATGAGAAAAGACTATTTTAAAAGTAACTATTTATAACTCCTCAGGATTAACTCCAAAATTGATGAAATTTTTATTGGGAGTACATCTATATAATATCAGTATACCGTGTAAATTTCAGAATTTTGGATAAAAGTATAATTTATGATAAATGTTTAAATATTCGGTGGTTTTGGCCATATGAAAAATAGTAAATGAATTTTTAAAATTTTGAGAAAAATATATGTTCAATATGGGACTATGTTATGCTAAATCCCAGAAAAGAAATATTTTTGGAACTGATTTGGTATTTTTCATGAAAATGTTCTAGTTATGAGTAAATGAATTAAATATGTTATGTGAAGTAAGAAAATTGGAAAATATGATTTTATGGCTTAAGAATCATATATGAGGTATATGCAGATTTTTATGAGGGTTTTGGTTAATGATGATGAAATCTTATGAGTTTGGCATTTTTAGATGATTAAATGCATTAATTATTAAAGTGTAAATAATTGGATTAAATTATTTATAAGTTTAAGAAATGATTAAAATATTATTATAATATTAATAATATTAGATTATGAGATTTCTAAGTGATTTATAACATTTGGATTAAGGTGTTATAAATATGGATATGAATTTTATTATTAAACTTTATCTTTTCGTGTCGAGTTATTTACGCACGATACTAAGACTACGTATTTAACACGGGTACTATTCACACGACAAATTGGTTTCTTCTTTCACCAAATTATCGTTGATTTATGAATCTTACTCTTGAAATTAAAACCATGTTTTGATTATATTATTTTTATATAACATTCTTATAACCCTAATGATAATATTTCTTCGATTTCGAGTGTAAAGATGGGTAGATTATGGTACGATCGTGACTATAGGTTCTCTTTCGCCAAGAGTGCAAAAAAAGTTGAATTGTCGATCGGTATGATCACTTAACCATGAATTTACAATTGAATATTTTTAGCTTAAGTGCAAAGGTGAATCGATCAACATGGTTATAATTATTGTTATATAACTTCAAATGAAATGATTATGAATATTTTTCGATATATGAATATCTTCGCGTCAGAAAGCAAAGATGACTTGTTGATGAATATCTTTAGCCTCGTAAGTAAGTTGAATAAAGATGAATTATCGATGAATATCTTTCGCTCAGAATGCAAAGACGACCGTTGTTGAATATCTTTAGCCTCAGAAAGTGCAAAAGATGAATTATTGATGAATATCTTTCTTCGCTCAGAATGCAAAGATGACTCGTTGATGAATATCTTTAGCCCAGTAGTGTAAAGATGAATCTGTTGATGAATATCTTTGGCCCGTAAGCAAAAGATGAATTTATTAGTATGATTATGAACATGAACGTGATTTGGTATAACCATGATCTTTGATGTTTCGTGTAAAGACAAGTGATGAAAATTATCTTCGTCCCGGATGAGAAGAGGAATTTAGAATCACAATTACGATTATGAAGTTATACATATGATTGTGGAAAGGAATTGTTGATTGATGTTACAGGATAAAACATTGTTGGTGGACTTTTTAACATGGAGAAGATAATAGATTTTATGGTCTATTCGACTCTTCTAATGGATCGCTTCGTTCACCGCAACTATGGTTGAAAAGTTTTATCATCTACCATATGTTCTAAATCTCGATTTATTATCGATGAAGACTATTGATAATTTATTTATCTTTAGTCATAATATTCTTTATCGAGCTAGTCAGGCTCACCCTTTTTTGTTTCACAATTCCTTTCGTGTAATAAAAGTGTAGTTGGGTCGAGCGGGATAACAAGGAATAGAAACGGTGGTCTATAGTTGTTGAGGTTCTCCCTAAAGAGTATGGAAATAATTTTATTGAGGACTTTAGTGTGTCAGTATTTTATACATCATTTAATAGTTATTTTTGGTGAATTAATAGTAGGTGAGCGTAACCCAACTTTGGAAGGGTGTTTTGTCACTATCATACAAGATGTCTAATGACATACAAACTCGTGTTATCATAAGACATGGTTGTGTTTCATCCACTTGCCGAGTATATTTACAAGCACTACCTATATAATCTTGGTGTTTGTTTGGAGTATAATACCCAATTAGAGACAAGTGGAGATAATGATATGTCAAGAGAAGACTCACCATCGGGAAGAATATGATAGTAATCTTCTCGCTTTTTCTTTTGGGGTCTATTGGGTCAACCAAGGATAATTTCGTGGCCATATGATATCTACCATAACCTAAAAGCATGGCCTCCCATGTACGAAGGTTTCTTGAGCACTTCCCAAAGATTCTAATTTCTAAAACAGCTTTTTGACTATACCTTTATGTTATGTAAGGTGTCATCATGTGACGTGCACAGCTTGGTATATATTTGTATCCAAACTCACAAAGATACGTGTGTTGTTGTATTTTGCACGCACAATTGTTGTAATAAAGTTGTAGTTGTTTTTCGCATCTATATATTTGGCGACTCGTAATGGGTTGGATGGAATGGACCTATTTTGGGGTCGTTACATTTGGTATCGTAGTTAGGGATATGATCTCCATGAGATCGGATTAGAACTAGAGGGGAGAGATGAGTAAATCCTTCGCTAAAGTGTGTCCTACCTAAGCTTATTTGTTGGTCACCATAATATCGGATATTATGTGATATGTTAATTTGTTAAATTAACCCTTGTTTTGAAGTCAGATTCTAGAATGATATCTCAAATACGTGAGATGAAAGAAATGGAGAAATCATGATGATTGTGGGAGATAGAATCAAATGAAAAACAAGGTATTCTCAACTCTTTGAAATATTGTGTAGTACGTAAATTTTTGGGGACTTAAATTTCATAAGGAGGGAGATTGTAAGACCCCTAATTTTATGAAATAAAAGTATTCAATTTTTTTTTTTTTTTAATTACTATTCATGAAGTTACTATTCATGAAGTTACTATTTCACGAAGTTACTATTCACGAAGTTACTATTCACGAGTTACTATTCACGAAGTTACTATTCATGAGTTACTATTCACGAAGTTACTATTCACGAAAGTACTATTCATGAAGCATGATAATTTTTTTTTCGTAAGAAGGCATTACTCAATAATTGTTACAAAGAATTATCGCTCAATATTTTATTTTATCGATTCAATAATTGCTACGCTGATATTTTATATTATGTTGTTTCAATAATTGTCACACAAGACAAAGATTTTCCATTATCTGAGCAATAATTCATATTATCCTAATAATATTATTGATAACATTATTGGCAATGCCTAGAAAGTTCGCTCTAAGGAGAGG
This sequence comes from Panax quinquefolius, assembly GCA_020205615.1. Taxonomy (NCBI): domain Eukaryota; kingdom Viridiplantae; phylum Streptophyta; class Magnoliopsida; order Apiales; family Araliaceae; genus Panax; species Panax quinquefolius. The sequence continues at coordinate 25,575,355 of CM035163.1, forward strand.
TTTGGTCACCTAATCAAGGCTACCGCCAAGAAGAGAGAAATCTTATCGAAAGCCCTCTCTTTCGGGAACCTACTCGGTTGTTAATATCAGTGATTATGTAATATTATTTGTGAATAATTAATTATTGATTTATATGATGAGGAAAATATTTTTTTTATGTGGATATAGATGGAGAAAATTTTTAATGTGACAATTGTTGAAAATTAATATTTTATCTTTTTCTCGATAAAATAATTCATTTAAATATATTATTTTAATAATATATTAATGGTGATATTTTTATAATGAATGTGGGATATATGAGTATATGAGGAGGAAGAGTATTTTTGTGGCATTAAATGTTTAAAACATGTTTTGTGTGTTGGTGGACCCATTTATCGATCGAAAATTTGATTATATATGTGTAAAATCGTCCGCTTGTGGATTTTTGGCCAATTTTTATTTGGAATTTGGAAAAACTTTCTTTCCGCAAAGTTGTAGAGAATTGAATTTCCTATAAAAATTCGCGAGATTCGAATTTTTTGATAAAAGAGCTATTTATTGTGAATTATTGAAGTTTTGAGATATCTCAAATAATTGATTTTTGGAGTTTAAATTATTTTTTTTAAAAAACGTTTTTTTTTGCAAGTTTTTTTTTGGACATCATTAACATGTGTGGCTGGTGTTTTTGACCAAAAGGTGGGCTAAGGAAAATTTGTATAATTATATTAATATTATATTCAATTTTTCGCTTTGGTGTTCTAAGCAATTTCCTATAAATAGGTGCTTAGTTAGAATTGAAAATCACACGTAAAATCAAGTTTTTTCTCTCTATATTATCGAGTTTATTCTTGTGAGTATTTTGAGTATACTTTGAGTATTGCTATACTGGTGCAAGTTCGTTCAAATCGTTATATTCTAATGTAAGATCGCTTTTCGAGGTAAGGATAGTAAAGGATTTTAAGTGGTTATTATGTTTTTAGTTTCGAAATTTTTTGAACCTTCAAAAATTCTGGAAAAATTTGAAATGATATTTTGATGAGTTTTTAGATTGTGTCCAAAATGGCGATTTTTGGATGTATAGATTAGAGTTATGGATTTTATGAGAAAAGACTATTTTAAAAGTAACTATTTATAACTCCTTGTGATTAACTCCAAAATTGATGAAATTTTTATTGGGAGTACATCTATATAATATCAGTATACGTGTAAATTTCAGAATTTTGGATAAAAGTATAATTTATGATAAATGTTTAAATATTCGGTGGTTTTGGCCATATGAAAAATAGTAAATGAATTTTTAAAATTTTGAGAAAAATATATGTTCAATATGGGACTATGTTATGCTAAATCCCAGAAAAGAAATATTTTTGGAACTGATTTGGTATTTTCATGAAAATGTTCTAGTTATGAGTAAATGAATTAAATATGTTATGTGAAGTAAGAAAATTGGAAAATATGATTTATTGGTTTGAGAATCATATATGAGGTATATGCAGATTTTTATGAGGGTTTTGGTTAATGATGATGAAATCTTATGAGTTTGGCATTTTAGATGATTAAATGCATTAATTATTAAAGTGTAAATAATTGGATTAAATTATTTATAAGTTTAAGAAATGATTAAAATATTATTATAATATTAATAATATTAGATTATGAGATTTCTAAGTGATTTATAACATTTGGATTAAGGTGTTATAAATATGGATATGAATTTTATTATTAAACTTTATCTTTTTCGTGTCGAGGTTACTTACGCACGATACTAAGATTTACGTATTTAACACGGGTACTATTCACGCACAAATTGGTTTCTTCTTCCACCAAATTATCGTTGATTTATGAATCTTACTCTTGAAATTAAAACCATGTTTTGATTATATTGTTTTTATATAACATTCTTATAACCCTAATGATGATATTTTCTTCGACTTGAGTGTAAAGATGGGTAGATTATTGGTATGATCGTGACTATAGGTTCTCTTTGGCCAAGAGTGAAAAAAAAGTTGAATTGTTGATCGGTATGATGATCAGCATGACCATGAATTTACAATTGAATATTTTTAGCTTAAGTGCAAAGGTGAATCGATCAACACGGTTATAATTATTGTTATATAACTTCAAATGATTATGTATTTTTCGATATATGAATATCTTTCGCTCAGGCAAAGATGACTTGTTGATGAATATCTTTAGCTTCGTAAAAAAAAGATGAATTATCGATGAATATCTTTCGCTCAGAATGCAAAGATGACTGTTGTTGAATATCTTTAATTTCAGAAGCAAAAGATGAATTATTGATGAATATCTTTGGCTCGTAATGCAAAGATGACCTGTTGATGAATATCTTTACCAGTAGTGTAAAGATGAATGTTGATGAATATCTTTCGCCGTGGTGCAAAGATGAATTTATTAGTATGATTATGAACATGAATCGTGATTTGGTATAACCATGATATTTGATGTTTGTAAAGACAAGTGATGAAAATTATCTTCATGTCTCCGGATGAGAAGAGGAATTTAGAACTCACAATTACGATTATGAAGTTATACATATATGATTGTGGGAAAGGAATTGTTGATTGATGTTATGTGGATAAAACATTGTTGGTGGACTTTTTAACATGGAGAAGATAATAGATTTTACGGTCTATTCGACTCTTCTAATGGATCGCTTCATTCATTACCGCAACTATGGTTGAAAAGTTTTATCATCTACCATATGTTCTAAATCTCCGATTTATTATCGATGAAGACTATTGATAATTTATTTATCTTTAGTCATAATATTCTTTTATCGAGCTAGTTGTCAGGCTCACCCTTTTGTTTCACAATTCCTTTCCCGGGGTTTCGGGATAATAAGTGAAAGGAATAAAATCTATGGTCTATAGTTGTTGAGGTTCTCCCTAAAGAGTATGGAAATAATTTTATTGAGGGACTTTAGTGTGTGATTTTATACATCATTTAATAGTTATTTTGGTGAATTAAATAGGTGAGTGAACCCAACTTTGGAAGGGTGTTTTGTCACTATCATACAAGATGTCTAATGACATACAAACTCGTGTTATCATAAGACATGGTTGTGCTCATCCACTTGTCGAGTATATTTACAAGCACTACCTATATAATCTTGGTGTTTGTTTGGAGTATAATACCCAATTAGAGACAAAGTGGAGATAATGATATGTCAAGAGAAGACTCACCATTGGGAAGAATATGATAGTAATCTTCTCATTTTTCTTTTGGGGTCTATTGGGTCAACCAAGGATAATTTCGTGGCCATATGATATCTACCATAACCTAAAAGCATGGCCTCCCATGTACGAAGGTTTCTTGAGCACTTCCCAAAGATTCTAATTTCTAAAACAGCTTTTTGACTATACCTTTATGTAAGGTGTCACGCGACGTACTACAAGCTTGGTATATATTTGTATCCAAACTCACAAAGATATGTGTTGTTGTATTTTGCACGACAATTGTTGTAATAAAGTTGTAGTTGTTTTTCGCACATATATTGGCGACTCGAATGGGGGATGGAATGGACCTATTTTGGGGTCGCGTTACATTTGGTATCGTAGCTAGGGATACGATCTCCATGAGATCTGGATTAGAACTAGAGGGGAGAGATGAGTAAATCCTTCGCTAAGTGTGTGTCCTACCTAAGCTTATTTGTTGGTCACCATAATATCGGATATTATGTGATATGTTAATTTGTTAAATTAACCCTTGTTTTGAAGTCAGATTCTAGAATGATATCTCAAATACGGTGAGATGAAAGCAATGGAGAAATCATGATGATTGGGGAGATAGAATCGAAATGAAAACAAGGTATTCTCAACTCTTTGAAATACTGTGTAACGTGAATTTTGGGGACTTAAATTTCATAAGAGAGGGAGATTGTAAGACCCCTAATTTTATGAAATAAAAGTATTCAATTTTTTTTAATTACTATTCATAAGTTACTATTCATGAAGTTACTATTCACGAAGTTACTATTCACGAGTTACTATTCACGAAGTTACTATTCACGAAGTTACTATTCATGAAGTTACTATTCACGAAGTTACTATTCATTTAGTACTATTCATGAAGATGATTTTTTTTTTTCAGAAGAAGGCATTACTCAATAATTGTATAAAGAATTATCGCTCAATATTTTATTTTATCGATTCAATAATTGCTACGCTGATATTTTATATTATTGTTGTTTCAATAATTGTCACTTTACACAAGATTTTCCATTATCGGAGCAATAATTCATATTATCGAATAATATTATTGGATAACATTATTGGCAATGCCTAGAAAGTTCGGCTTCTAAGGAGAGGTTTGGTCACCTAATCGCGCGGCCAAGAAGTGAGAAATCCTTATCGAAAGCCCCTCTTTCCGGGAACCGCCTCGTTGTCATAATATTGTGATTATGTAATATTATTTGTGAATAATTAATTATTGATTTATATGATGAGGAAAATATTGATTTTATGTGGATATAGATGGAGAAAATTTTTAATGTGACAATTGTTGAAAATTAATATTTTATCTTTTTCTCGATAAAATAATTCATTTAAATATATTATTTTAATAATATATTAATGGTGATATTTTATAATGAATGTGGGATATATGAGTATATGAGGAGGAAGAGTATTTTTGTGGCATTAAATGTTTAACACATGTTTTGTGTGTTGGTGGACCCATTTATCGATCGAAATTTGATTATATCGTAAAATCGTCCGCTTGTGGATTTTTGGCCAATTTTTTTGGAATTTGGAAAACTTTCTTCTCGCAAAGTTGTAGAGAATTGAATTTCCTATAAAAAAGTCGCGAGATTCGAATTTTTCCGATAAAAGAGCTATTTATTGTGAATTATTGAAGTTTTGATATATAAAAAATAATTGATTTTTGGAGTTTAAATTATTTTTTTGTTAAAAACGTTTTTTGTATTTTTTGGACATCATTAACATGTGTGGCTGGTGTTTTTGACCAAAAGGTGGGCTAAGGAAAATTTGTATAATTATATTAATATTATATTCAATTTTTTCGCTTTTGGTGTTCTAAGCAATTTTCTATAAATAGGTGCTTAGGTTAGAATTGAAAATCACACCGTAAATCAAGTTTTTCTCTCTATATTATCGAGCGTATTCTTGTGAGTATTTTGAGTATACTTTGAGTATTGCTATATACGGTGCAAGTTCGTTTCGTCAATATCTATTCTAATCGTAAGCATCGCTTTTCGAGGTAAGTGGATAGTAAGTGGATTTTAAGTGGTTATTATGTTTTTAGTTTCGAAATTTTTCTGAACCTTCAAAATTCTGGAAAAATTTGAAATGATATTTTGATGAGTTTTTTAGAGTGTGTCCAAAAATGGCGATTTTGGATGTATAGATTAGAGTTATGGATTTTATGAGAAAAGACTATTTTAAAAGTAACCGCTTATAACTCCTCAGTGATTAACTCCAAAATTGATGAAATTTTTATTGGGAGTACATCTATATAATATCAGTATACCGTGTAAATTTCAGAATTTTGGATAAAAGTATAATTTATGATAAATGTTTAAATATTCGGTGGTTTTGGCCATATGAAAAATAGTAAATGAATTTTTAAAATTTTGAGAAAATATATGTTCAATATGGGACTATGTTATGCTAAATCCCGTAAAAGAAATATTTTTGGAACTGATTTGGTATTTTTCATGAAAATGTTCTAGTTATGAGTAAATGAATTAAATATGTTATGTGAAGTAAGAAAATTGGAAAATATGATTTATTGGCTTGAGAATCATATATGAGGTATATGCAGATTTTTATGAGGGTTTTGGTTAATGATGATGAAATCTTATGAGTTTGGCATTTTAGATGATTAAATGCATTAATTATTAAAGTGTAAATAATTGGATTAAATTATTTATAAGTTTAAGAAATGATTAAAATATTATTATAATATTAATAATATTAGATTATGAGATTTCTAAGTGATTTATAACATTTGGATTAAGGTGTTATAAATATGGATATGAATTTTATTATTAAACTTTATCTTTTTTCGTGTCGAGGTTACTTACTACGCACGATATATGCAAGACTACGTATTTAACACGGGTACTATTCACTTACAAATTGGGTTTCTTCTTCCACCAAATTATCGTTGATTTATGAATCTTACTCTTGAAATTAAAACCATGTTTTGATTATATTATTTTTATATAACATTCTTATAACCCTAATGATAATATTTCTCTTCGACTTGAGTGTAAAGATGGGTAGATTATTGGTATGATCGTGACTATAGGTTCTCTTTCGCCAAGAGTGCAAAAGTTGAATTGTTGATCGGTATGATCATGACCATGAATTTACAATTGAATATTTTTAGCTTAAGTGCAAAGGTGAATCGATCAACATGGTTATAATTATTGTTATATAACTTCAAATGATTATGTATTTCTTTTGATATATGAATATCTTCGCTCTCAGCAAAAGATGACTTGTTGATGAATATGCAAAGATGATGAATTGTTGATGAATATCTTAATGCAAAAGATCAATGTAGTGCAAAGATGAATTATTGATGAATATCTTTGCGTCGTAATGCAAAGACGACTGTTGTTGTTGAATATTTAAATTTCAGAAGTGCAAAGATGAATTATTGATGAATATCTTTCGCTCAGAATGCAAAGATGACCTCCTTGATGAATATCTTTAGCCCGTAGTGTAAAGATGAATCTGTTGATGAATATCTTCGCCGTGTAAAAAGATGAATTTATTAGTATGATTATGAACATGAATCGTGATTTGGTATAACCATGATCTTTGATGTTTCGTAAAGACAAGTGATGAAAATTATCTTCGCCCCGGATGAGAGAAAGGAATTTAGAACACAATTACGATTATGAAGTTATCACGTGATTGTGGAAAAAGAATTGTTGATTGATGTTATGTGGATAAAACATTGTTGGTGGACTTTTAACATGGAGAAGATAATAGATTTTACGGTCTATTCGACTCTTCTAATGGATCGCTTCGTTCACCGCAACTATGGTTGAAAAGTTTTATCATCTACCATATGTTCTAAATCTCGATTTATTATCGATGAAGACTATTGATAATTTATTTATCTTTAGTCATAATATTCTTTATCGAGCTAGTTGTGCTCACCCTTTGTTTCACAATTCCTTTCGTGTAATAAAAGTGTAAATGGGTCGAGCGGGATAACAAGGAATAGGTGGTCTATAGTTGTTGAGGTTCTCTAAAGAGTATGGAAATAATTTTATTGAGGACTTTAGTGTGTCAGATTTTATACATCATTTAATAGTTATTTTTGGTGAATTAAATAGGTGAGGCGAACCCAACTTTGGAAGGTGTTTTGTCACTATCATACAAGATGTCTAATGACATACAAACTCGTGTTATCATAAGACATGGTTGTGCTCATCCACTTCACGAGTATATTTACAAGCACTACCTATATAATCTTGGTGTTTGTTTGGAGTATAATACCCAATTAGAGACAAGTGGAGATAATGATATGTCAAGAGAAGACTCACCATTGGGAAGAATATGATAGTAATCTTCTCGCTTTTTTTTTTGGGGGTCTATGGGTCAACCAAGGATAATTTGTGGCCATATGATATCTACCATAACCTAAAAGCATGGCCTCCCATGTAACGAAGGTTTCTTGAGCACTTCCCAAAGATTCTAATTTCTAAAACAGTTTTTGACTATACCTTTATGTAAGGTGTCATGTGACGTACACTGCTTGGTATATATTTGTATCCAAACTCACAAAGATACGTGTGTTGTTGTATTTTGCACGACAATTGTTGTAATAAAGTTGTAGTTTTTTTTTTCGCACTATATATTTGGCGCACTCGTGAATGGGTTGGATGGAATGGACCTATTTTGGGGGCGTTACATTTGGTATCGAGTTAGGGATATGATCTCAAGCGGAGATCGGGATTAGAACCAGAGGGGAGAGATGAGTAAATCCTTCGCCAAGTGTGTCCTACCTAAGCTTATTTGTTGGTCACCATAATATCTGGATATTATGTGATATGTTAATTTGTTAAATTAACCCTTGTTTTGAAGTCGTATTCTAGAATGATATCTCAAATACGGTGAGATGAGCAATGGAGAAATCATGATGATTGGGGAGATAGAATCGAAATGAAAACAAGGTATTTAACTCTTTGAAATATACAGTGTACGTGAATTTCGGGGACTTAAATTTCATAAGGAGGGAGATTGTAAGACCCCGAATTTTATGAAATAAAAGTATTCAATTTTTTTAATTACTATTTTAGTTACTATTCATGAAAGTTACTATTCACGAAGTTACTATTCACGAAAGTTACTATTCACGAGTTACTATTCACGAAGTTACTATTCATGAAGTTACTATTCACGAGTTACTATTCACGAGTACTATTCATGAAGCATGATATTTTTTTTTTTCGTAAGAAGGCATTACTCAATAATTGTTACAAGAATTACTGCTCAATATTTTATTTTATTGATTCAATAATTGCTACGTTGATATTTTATATTATTGTTGTTTCAATAATTGTCACAAGACAAGATTTTCCATTATCGAGCAATAATTCATATTATCCGAATAATATTATTGGATAACATTATTGGCAATGCCTAGAAAGTTCGCTCAAGGAGAGGTTTGGTCACCTAATCATGCGCCAAGAAGGAGAGATCCTTATTGGAAAGCCCTCTTTCCAGGAAACGGCTCTGGTTCACAATATTGTGATTATGTAATATTATTTGTGAATAATTAATTATTGATTTATATGATGAGGAAAATATTGATTTTATGTGGATATAGATGGAGAAAATTTTTAATGTGACAATTGTTGAAAATTAATATTTTATCTTTTTCTCGATAAAATAATTCATTTAAAATATATATTATTTTAATAATATATTAATGGTGATATTTTTATAATGAATGTGGGATATATGAGTATATGAGGAGGAAGAGTATTTTTGTGGCATTAAATGTTTAACACATGTTTTGTGTGTTGGTGACCCCATTTATCGAATCAAATTTGATTATAATCGTGTGAAAAATCGACCCGCTTGTGGATTTTTGGCCAATTTTATTTTGAATTTGGAAAAACTTTCTTCCGCAAAGTTGTAGAGAATTGAATTTCCTATAAAAAGTCATTGAGATTCAATTTTTCCGATATAAAAGAGCTATTTATTGTGAATTATTGAAGTTTTGGTATATTCAAATGAATTGATTTTTGGAGTTTAAATTAATTTTTTAGAAAAACGTTTTTTTGTATTTTTTTTGGACATCATTAACATGTGTGGCTGGTGTTTTTGACCAAAAGGTGGGCTAAGGAAAATTTGTATAATTATATTAATATTATATTCAATTTTTCGCTTTGGTGTTCTAAGCAATTTCCTATAAATAGGTGCTTAGGTTAGAATTGAAAATCACACCGTAAATCAAGTTTTCTCTCTATATTATCGAGTTTATTCTTGTGAGTATTTTGAGTATACTTTGAGTATTGCTATACGGTGCAAGTTAGATTCAAAAGTTATTACAAATCGTAATATCGCTCTTTTGAGGTAAGGGATAGTAAGGATTTTAATGGTTATTATGTTTTTAGTTTCGAAATTTTTCTGAACCTTCAAAAATTCTGGAAAAATTTGAAATGATATTTTGATGAGTTTTAGAGTGTGTCCAAAAATGGCGATTTTTGGATGTATAGATTAGGAGTTATGGATTTTATGAGAAAAGACTATTTTAAAAGTAACTATTTATAACTCCTTGTGATTAACTCCAAAATTGATGAAATTTTTATTGGGAGTACATCTATATAATATCAGTATACCGTGTAAATTTCAGAATTTTTGGATAAAAGTATAATTTATGATAAATGTTTAAATATTCGGTGGTTTTGGCCATTTGAAAAATAGTAAATGAATTTTTAAAATTTAGAGAAAAATATATGTTCAATATGGGACTATGTTATGCTAAATCCCGTAAAAGAAATATTTTTGGAACTGATTTGGTATTTTTCATGAAAATGTTCTAGTTATGAGTAAATGAATTAAATATGTTATGTGAAGTAAGAAAATTGGAAAATATGATTTATTGGCTTGAGAATCATATATGAGGTATATGCAGATTTTTATGAGGGTTTTGGTTAATGATGATGAAATCTTATGAGTTTGGCATTTTAGATGATTAAATGCATTAATTATTAAAGTGTAAATAATTTAATTAAATTATTTATAAGTTTAAGAAATGATTAAAATATTATTGTAATATTAATAATATTAGATTATGAGATTTCTAAGTGATTTATAACATTTGGATTAAGGTGTTATAAATATGGATATGAATTTTATTATGAAACTTTATCTTTCGTCGATCGAGGTTACATTACGCACGATACCATGACTATGTATTTAACACGGGTACTATTCATTTACAAATTGGTTTCTTCTTCCCACCAAATTATCGTTGATTTATGAATCTTACTCTTGAAATTAAAACCATGTTTTGATTATATTATTTTTATATAACATTCTTATAACCCTAATGATAATATTTCTCTTCGACTTGAGTGTAAAGATGGGTAGATTATTGGTATGATCGTGACTATAGGTTCTCTTTGGCCAAGAGTGCAAAAGTTGAATTGTTGATTCGGTATGATCATGACCATTGAATTTCAATTGAATATTTTTAGCTTAAGTGCAAAGGTGAATTGATCAACATGGTTATAATTATTGTTATATAACCTCCAAATGATTATGTATTTCTTTGATATATGAATATCTTTGACTCGTTGTGCAAAGATGACTTGTTGATGAATATCTTTGCTTTGTAGTGCAAAGATGAATTATTGATGAATATCTTTTGCTCGTAATGCAAAGATGACATTGTTGAATATCTTTAGCACAAAGTGCAAAGATGAATTATTGATGAATATCTTTGGCTCGTAATGCAAAGATGACTTTGTTGATGAATATCTTTGCTTTGTAGTGTAAAGATGAACTGTTGATGAATATCTTTCGCCGTGGTGCAAAGATGAATTTATTAGTATGATTATGAACATGAGCGTGATTTGGTATAACCATGATCTTTGATGTTTCGTGTAAAAGACAAGTGATAAAAATTATCTTTGTCTTGGATGAGGAAAGGAATTTAGAACTCACAATTACGATTATGAGTTATACACGTGATTGGGGAAAGGAATTGTTGATTGATGTTACTGTGGATAAAACATTGTTGGTGGACTTTTAACATGAGAAGATAATAGATTTTATAGTCTATTCGACTCTTTTAATGGATCGCTGTTCGTTCACGCAACTATGGTTGAAAAGTTTTATCATCTACCATATGTTCTAAATCTACGACGACATCGATGAAGACTATTGATAATTTATTTATCTTTAGTCATAATATTCTTTTATCGAGCTAGTTGTGCTCACCCTTT